>VDFB02339416.1:0-41637 GCA_007258455.2 Sequoia sempervirens | reverse complement strand
TCATCCATAACCATCCATTTTGAACCTCTTTATCGCGAGATCGACCCTCAAATCGAATCTTTTCGCTCGATCTCTCGAGGGGGCAATGTACCAGTGTACTTCTTTCCGCTGGGGCATCCGAAAATCAGAAAATTTTTAATTTCGATTGCGGCAAGTTTATTCTTTGAACCAACGCAACAAGTACATTGCTTCAAAGAGGGGCAAAATGTAGACATGTAAAATTTACATTCTGCATTGGATCAGGTTCATTCATCAACTGAACTGGATGTTGCATTAGATCCATTCATCACCTTCATCCATTCATTTAAATAATCTCATGGCCTAAGGTTATTTACTTAAAATCAAATGAGCATTATCATCAATCTTTTAATAATAAATCAAAAAGCCATTTAAATCAAATCCTAAATCATATTCCATCATTTTCTGATTTAAATAAATCAATTATCAAAGTCTTGAAAGTCAAATAATCTAATCAGCATTAAATCAGCATAATCATCATCTAACCATGATTAAATGTTAATCTCACCCACTTGCATTCTCTAGATTTGGCCACTTGCACATGAAATTGCAATTAAATGATTTATCAAAATTATTTATTTTCAACTTGGCATAAAGGAAGAATATTCTGCAAGTTTGAATTTCCCCCCAAGTGGACATGTACACCCAACAGAGCATTTATGAGGCCTTACATGTCTCTTACATGTCCCCTTCCAAAGGTCAAACTCAGCATTCATTACAAATTTGAATTCAAATTCTCCCTCTCATGGGAACTTTTCCCTAATCTTCCACATACATCAACCGATCACATGATGACAAGTGTCCTCCTATCATTGGCAGAATCTTTAGTCCCACATTGGTCCCTCTTCAACACTCAGCATTTGAAAATCTTTAAATACAAGCTTCACCTTTGAGCAACTCCTCCACAATTTGATGCAAGGTTACTCTCTTCATTTGAGATTTAATCTTGTCCATTTCACTCTATCATCTTCATCATTTACACAACTTGAGCTTTGATCAAGGATTGGGAAAGGGTCACTAGCACATGTGACACCAATCCAATATGGGATAGATTGATTTCATGTTTTTTAATTGTATGCTTTTATGTGTCTTATTATTGGATAGCATTTTAAAACATGTTAGATATCTCATATGGATGTTGAAGGTTTGTTTTGCTTGGAAACTAATCATGTTTGTCTATGTTAGTTACTAACCAAAATGCAGATTTTGACATCTACAGGTGTTAAAGCTAATGGTTTAGTAGAGAGATGGACACTTTTATTTTAATTGTTGAAGGTTTTTTGGTAGTAGTGGGAACTTTTGTATTGTGTGGTTTTATAGATTTGAAGAAAGATTGTATACCATGGATTATATTTCCCATATAAATATTAAGAATTTCAATAGTTTTGAGTGTGAGACGTGGAAGTTGAAGATGAAAGATAACCTTGAAGAAAGAGATCAATGGTTGTTATTTTCACAAGAAAAGAAGCCATCTGGTGTGTCTAATGAAGATTGATTAAAACTTGAACAAAAGGCATAAGGAACCATACATTTTTATCATGTAGATTTTGTCCTATTGAATATTTCTAAGGATGCTACCTCATACATGTTGTGGAAGAGCATAGGTGATATATATAAAACTAAGAGTCTTACTGATAAGTTATATCTCAAAAGATGATTATATTCATTGAAAATGAAGGATGGTGATTCTATTGCAAATCATTTGAATGCCTTTAATTTGTTTTTAAGTCATCTTGTGTTTTGTAGATGTTAAGTTAGATGAAGAAGATACATGCATCTTATTAATTTTTTCTTTACTCAATACTTTGGAAAATATAATTGTTTCCATTAGCGGTAGTAGTGTAGAGCCAAGAATGTACAATATTATTGGGTGATCTCACAATAGTGGCTTACACTTTTTGGCCAAAGTGGACATTGAATTGATTTTTTTAAACTAAATCTTCATTGTCGGGCACCTATAGCTACTAGACCATGAGGAATTTGAAGATGATGGAAACTAGTGATTTGTGGCATTTTGTCTTTAGATTCTAAAATATATATTTTATTTTTTTTGGAATCAGATTGCATTTCTTTTTCCATCTCCCTCAAAAACTAGTTTTTACTAGTAAACACCATTTTTAAAGAGTGATGTTCACCATGTACAACATAAATTTTTTTCTATGAAGGATAAAATTCTATTTTTTTCAAATTTAGATTTGTAACTAAGATATATAACACGTTCATTTGGTTTCATAGTGTTTTATTGAATATTTTTTTCTTAATTAAGTTTTGAATTCAAACCAATTACAATTTAGACATAGGAAGACCGTATACAACATATCTTTTTTTGTATGTATGAAAATTCTTTTTTTTTTGTTGGATCAAGTGCATCAATACCTAGCACGAACATATTTTTCAGATTTTTTTTGATAATCTACTGGCCACTTTCCACATGTGGCTATTAGAACAAAAGGCAGTTTTGGGGTGAAACTATGTTTATATAAACTCAAAAAAGAAAATACATAATAAAACTAAAATATATTAAAATTATATCCGATGGATAGCTCGTTTCAAGGACTACCATCATCCAGTTGAGTCTATGAAGTTTTCTCCATTTTCATCCTCAACTTGAGCTTTGAAAGGCATTTTTTTGAAAAAAATTGATACAAGAAGGGGAGAAGGGAAAAAAAAGGGTTCTAGTAAGACCCCCTTAATGCGGGGTTTAAAACAGAACCCTTCATCTAGTCACAAATTCAAGGGGGACATAGCCGTCCCCTTCGGGGGTTCTAGTAAACCCCCCTTCTAGCGAACCCCCTAAAGTGTTTTCCCACCAAAAATGCATTTTCCCTTCCTCAAACTTATTGTAAACTAGTTTTGTGGGATCACCCTATTGCTTTTCTTCTTTTAGAACAAATGAGAATAAAATCCATGAATGATGGCTCCTAAGATGCTTTACATGTACATGGAAGGTCCAAAGAAAAATGAGTGCCTAAAGGGGGTAATAAGAAGGATATATTTAAGTCTAAAGGACATTCTAAGACCTCAGGGAAGAAAAGAGTAAAATGTTGGAACTGTGGTAAAAGGGGACGTGTGAAGAAGGAATGTAAGAACAATAAAACGAGTATTTCATGGAAAATTCCTTTAATTATGGTGATAATGATGCTTTATTTTTTTTTACTAACACTACAAGTGATGATGTTTGGTTTATTGATTTAGGTTTCTCCTACCATATGAATCCTCACAAGGAGTAGTTTTCTACATATTCAACCTATGACGGAGGAGAGGTTTTCCTTGGTGACAACAATACTAAGTGGAATATTGGTAAGGGAAAGGTATGGTTGTGTTTGAGTGATATAAGAGTTAAAAATCTTGATAATTTTTTGTATATTATAGGTCTTGTAAGAAACTTACTTTGTACATCCAAGTTAAATGATATTGGAGTGCATGTGACATTTGGAAAGTTTGGTTGCAAGTTGGTAAGAGGGAATTTGGTGATTTCTAGAGGATATTAGATTGGGACTTTGTTTAGGCTTAATGGATCCACTTTTTGTAATTCTACCAATGTAACTAGCATTGGAAATGCATCTTCATTGGTTATAGTGAGAACATTGAAAGTTAGAAGTTTTGGAATCCTCTAACCGAAATTTTTTTTCTAGAGATACGATTTTCAAGGAGTTTAGAGCTTATTTAGGTGAATAGTAATCAAAGGAAAATTAAAGAGCTAAAATAGTACACTTCAAAACAAAAAATAAAAAATCAAGAAGATGTACATGTGAAAAGAAAAATTAGATGGATCAGAGGATGAAGAGGAAGAACAAGGTTCAGATAGTTCAATTAATGTGTAGGATGAGCATACGAAAGAAAAATCAAAGCCCATTGTACTCTTACTTTGAGAATATCCAAAATACAATAAAATCGAGTTGATAAGTATAACCCACCATATTTTCATTGTGTATTTACTTTGTTAAGTATTGATGATGAACCTAGATATTACAGGGAGGCTCTCTCTTTGGAAGATAGTGAGTCTTGGATGTAGGCCATGTAGGAGGATACAATGGGCTTAGA
This sequence comes from Sequoia sempervirens, assembly GCA_007258455.2. Classification (NCBI taxonomy): domain Eukaryota; kingdom Viridiplantae; phylum Streptophyta; class Pinopsida; order Cupressales; family Cupressaceae; genus Sequoia; species Sequoia sempervirens. Next base: position 37,575 of record VDFB02339416.1, on the reverse strand, counting down.
TAGTTGTGATACTTAGGATCTTGTTAGTTTTATCGAGGGAAGAAAGCCTAATGGTTGCAAGTGGGTTTATAAAAATATTTTTGTGCAAATGATTGGATAGAGCAATACAAGGCTAGACTATTGTCCAAGGGCTACTCACAGAAAGAGGGATTTTATTTTGGTGAGATTTTCTCTCTTGTTTCTAAGTTATATTCTATTAGATCCCTTTTATCTATTTTTGTATCTTAAAATTTTGAAATTGAGAAAATGAATGTTAAAACTACTTTCTTACATAGGGATCTTGAGGTGGATATTTATATGTGATAAAATGATGGTTTTGTCATGAAAGGAAAGCAATAGTTGGTTTCTAGGTTAAAATAGTCACCCAAAATGTAGGACCAAAAATTTTATGCTTTGCATTGAAATTGGGTTTTGTTAAGAGCTGGGAAGATCATTATTTTTATATTAAATTTATTAAAATCATATATTTATTATTGTCTTGTATGTGGAAGACATGTTTATTGGTAACAACAAGGTGATGATTAGGGAGCTCAAAACTTAACTTTCTTGCACATTTGACATGGAGGACTTGGGAGATGCTAAATATATTCTTGGGATAGAGATCAATAGGGATTGGGTACACAAAAATATTTGGTTAAGTCAGAGTAAGTATGTGGATAACATTTTTTAAAGATTTAATATACATGACTGTAAGCCTATAAGTATTCCATTTTTAATTGGTACTAAGCTTATTTTAGACGTGTCCTAAATATGATGGCACTTTCGAAGGAATGTCTAAGGTACCTTATGCTAGTGTTGTTGGTAGTTTGATATATGCAATGGTTTGCACTAGACCATATATTCCCCAAGTAGTGGGAGTTTTGAGCAAGTTTATATCTAACCTTGTAAAGAGCATTAGACTTTTGTTAAAAGGGTAATTAGATATAAGTGAGGAACTTCTAATTTTACTATTTGTGTTATCATAGTACTAATTTCATGGTAAATTATTTGGACATGCATGGTTTTGTTGATATAGATTGGGCATGTGAGTTGGATAGGCAAAGATCCACTAGTGGCTATGCTTTGTCTCTGTTTGGAGGTGTAGTGAGTTGTATGAGTAAAATATATCCTATTTTTTTCTTTGTTCACCATAGAAGCAAAGTATATGAATACTAAAAATGCATTTAAGAAGGTGTATGGTTATAGAGACTAACTATAGGTATTGGTTTTGATTTCAAGATTGTTAGGATCAAATGTGATAGTTAGAACAATTTATATTTTTCCCAAAATCAAATTGTACCATGATCATACTAATAATTTTAATGTATAATATCACTTTGTGAGAGAAATGATTGAGAATGATAACCTGTATTGATAGAGAAGTTTAATACTCTTGAAAATTTTGTAGATTCTCTCTCAAAGTAAATAACCACATATAAATTCTCTTGGTAATAGAAGGTCATAAGCCTTGATCACTATACTTGATCTTTATTTTATTTTTTGTATGGATGTAATTGCAATGTATAATGTCAAGTGGTAAAATTTTAGGATAGTGTGACATTAACCTTGCAATCCTAAGTTATTTTCATGTGTCTCCATGATCCTTGGAAGGTGTAATTGGATGCCTAAGGACATGATAAACAAATATTTAAGGTATTCATAAAGGAAGGATGTTGTAAATATGGAAATTAAAACATTAAATGTAAATTCCTCATCCTAGGCTTCCAAATAGGAGGTGAAGAGTCATCCTTCAATAGTGGGTCGATTATTAATTTCATGTTATCCAAAATGGATCAACATGTTGTGCATGATCAACTATTAAGAGTAATAAGGTGTAAGATACCTTGGGAGTTACATTTTATTTATTTGGTTTGGGTTTATTGCACCCATGTGAAGCCCATTTGAACATTTATTATTTTTTACTAAGTTTATAGGTTATCCATGAATTGAGGTGTATGGTTTTTGTAAGTAGTTTTTACCTCTTGTTTGGAGATTCCACAATGTTATTTTCATCCCATCACTTTTATAAATTTGAACCATCGGTTGGTAGAAGTTATGTTTCTTTGTAAATATCCAAGTGTTTTTGGAATGCTATTTGAGACCAAAGTGTTAGTGTGTTGATGCACATCTCTTCTTGAAGATCAATAACAAAATTGTCCTCTTTCTTGTGCGAAGTTTTTTTTACCAAAAGGGTTTCTCCATGTAAATTGTGTGTCACCTATGGTTTGTTGATTTGTGCAATCACATAATATTCATTTTAGGTAATATTTGTTAAGTTAATATATTTCAAATTTGCATACAATTGGAGAAGTTTTTACTACAATAGTTTCATCTTATTTTATAATAGTAATTCTCAATCCTTTTGTTTTTCTCATCATCAACATTACTATCCTAAAATATTGTTCTTATCTTTAATACTGTTGTCATTATCATCATAATTAAATTGAATCAATATGCATCTCTTATCTTGACTAGAGAAAAATATAATCTCATCCCTACCTCTTATCTACTATTCCATCCCCCCATTACCATCCATCCCATTATCAGATGCCCCCATCAACTAGCTTTGATTCACCGTAGTCCTAGTTACCACTCCATGTAATTTTTGTTTAACCATTTGATTTCTTACATGTATTTATTTATTTCCTATAGTTCTAGTGCTCCATCCATCACACAATGGTATTCACCACAATCTTTTATATTACATGGTGTACATTAATAATGTGTCCATTGGGTCACAATAATTTTTCAACATGTGCACTTTTGTGTCAATCCTCTATGCACATGGTGCACCTTCATCATGATCCTTATATCATGGTACATAATTTTAATTCTACAACAAATAATGCATTTCTCTTTGCTTAAATGCTTTTATGATAGCATGTACCTCATCACAAACATCATATTGATTTATGTTCTATCACATTCATCATATTCTCTTCAATCTATGTTCTAAATTCCTACTAAAAATCATTTGAAATAGGGGCTAACCTACCCTGATGCTTAGGCCTAACTATCCCCTTGTTGACATAGATGTTATGCATGTTGTGGTAACTACATCAATTTGCATTCTCTTATTTGATGTGGATTTTATACATGTATATCATTTGCACATATGACATGACCCCATGGTCCCTATGTCAAATCTTTATTTCTCCTTTTTGGTGTAGATTTCACACAAGCGTATCATTTGCATAAATGCCATGAGCCCATGTTATCTATGTCATTCATCTTTCCCCACCTATAATATTCCTACATTTTTATATTATCCCCTACACATCATGCATCTACTAGTATTCATCCTTCTCCTCATCTCCATCTCATCCTTTCCATCCTCATATCCATTTCTTCTTAGAATCCCTCCTTTGACTCTCTTATTTCATCCTTTTCAAATCCCTTATTCTAACATCAATTTCATCTATTTTGAGAGCACACCCACATTTTTTGAACCCAACTATCATCTTGATTGGGAATCCCATCATCCTTTTATCATATCCAGTCCTAAATATTAATCCTATACTGATCATTGAAGCATCTTTAAAATCCAAATCAATCAATCCTCATATTGTTCTCAGGATATATTATTCCCATAGATCAACAACATTATCAATCCATCAAATTAATTAATCCTTAAACTTTGACAATTAGGGTAGCACCTTTCACCAATATCAAACCTCTCATCTACCATCACCTTCATTATTCTAGGCAATTAGGCAACTTGCCACTAAAATCTTTATCCTTTCTACTTTTATTCTTCTTTGACACATCCCTACTTCTTTTATTCAAAATGTTCACTATATTAGAGAGGAGTAAAATGTAAAAATCCCAAATTCATATCTACTTATTAATACTAAGTTTCTATAAATTAATTAAATGAGCATTATTTAATTATTTATCCCCCACAAATAATTAGTCATTCCTCGAGTCCCCTTTTGTTCCATAAGGTTAATTAATCAATTTAACCCTGGCTCCTAATTCCTCCAACTAAATTAATTAATTAATAATTTTCTAATTAATCAATTTAAGCTAAGTAACCCCTCATTAACATTTTCTCTAATATTTTATTCCACATCATCATATATGGACAAAATAATTTCTCCTTTAATCTCAACCCTCCAATCTTAAGCCATGGATCAAAATATCAACCGTTGAACTCTTAACACACACCCTTATCCACCCCATACTTCTACATGTGTGAACATGCTAAATCACACTACTCCTTGCTCACACGTGTGAATATGCTAAATTGGAGCCATACCAACCCTCTACCTTAGCCCTTGACCTCGACTCTTCTCCACCACCTTTCCAAGTTCCACACATGCCACCTTTAGTATCATACATGCACATGAGTATGCTTGCTCTTCCACCTCATCATCTTAATTTTCCAATTGCTCTCTTGTCATTCAATCTCTCAACTTGATCAAACATCCTCCATGGATCTTGAGAATATTCATCACTCCTCATGACACTTTTCACAAGGCTATGCATTCAATTTGTGCATCTTAAATTTTATCCCTCTATTCAATTTTACATATTGACCCTCCATTATCCATTGAGAAGTCTATTTAAGAGAGGCTTCCCTCCCATTTTATCATAAAATTTCATGCTATCCACATGCTATCAATTTTCATAATCAATAATCTCTATGTCAACATCATGCTACTAAAATAATGACATATTATCAAGGAACATCAACATAAAATCAATTATAGCATATCAACACATCACAATAGAGGTATATTGCTAGTTATTCACTTCTTTGTTTTGTATTATCATTTATCTTCTCCATTGTTTTCTCTATCACGAGTATGGCCATTTATTTTGACTTTTGGTTTGTTTATTGCTACTAATCCTTTGTGCATAGCTCAAATATGGGGTCCACACCTACTTAACAACGATATAGATGGTGTTGTTGCTTAAGTAGATTTTTTTCAATTTCTATCTTAAGTATTTCCACATCCTTAAGAAAAAGCAAGCTAGGATGCATAGAGATATTGAAGAAATTTCCAAGGAACTTAATGTCAAACTCTCTTTGGGCGTGAAGACTACGGGTTTTATTTGTTGTGAAGTAGAGGAGGAGGACTTGGTTGATGCCCTCCTCCTAAATTTATAAAATGTGATAAATGTAAGGAGGTACATGGGGATTAAATAGGTATTTTGTAATTCATCCTACTGTACACACACCAATATGTGCATACAATATACTTAGTTCAAGACAATTTGGAGAAAGGGCCATGATAACTTTCATTTTTCTTGTGGGATGAGGTAAACTTTTTTGTTTCTTTTTTAGTTTTTTGGTTTGTTCTATTTATTTTCTCTTGTCAATATAGATATGGAGGTTGTCAAGTGAAGAAGGGTGTTGATGGGATTGGTTCAAATGCTCATGTTGAGTGGATGATGGAACTCCCTATGTATATAGATCATGTTTATGTATGGTTTAATATGAAGTTCTATGGTTGGATTTGATAAACTTCTTGCATAGCTTCTTCCTATAGTATTGGCCTTATATGTGAAGTGATTATAGATTTTAGTTGCTTGGGTTCGGGAATTGATCCTTGCTCCTCTCTTGGATCAACCATTTTGTTGTAGGATTATGCATAATGTCTATGGCCATGATCTTCTTTTTCCATGGGTTTCTATGAATGATAATATTATAATGAATAAATTTTTCAACAATGGATTTGGTGAGCTAAATGCCACCATATATCGAGCTTAATTACTCATTTTGTGGTCATTGAATGCCTAAATTAGGGATACAATGAAAAAAATTGATTGCAAGATAAAATGTAGAAAACATAAAACATAATACATGTGGAATGTGGAATGTATAATTTTTTAGAATATTATACCTTTGTGATGATGACAACAATTGGTAATGATACCAAAATTTAGAAAAAAAATCCAAAAAGATATACTTTTTATCTTTTTAATTATATTTAAAAAATATTTCCTTCTCAAAATTTAAATTTAAGAAACATTTAATTACTAACTTGCATCTAAATGAGGTTCAAGGTACCGATAAAAAACTATATGTATGTTAATATGTTAGAGACTACATATTTGTGCATGGGTGTCAAGTGTTGCAAATTCTAGTTGTATATGGTTGGATTAAACAATTAATAATAAGTGCTAAATAATGGAATGAAATAAACTTAAAAAAATCTAGATTTATTCTTTAAAGAAATTAAGAATTATTTGATTTTGAAATATTTGCATACAGATTTAAAACATAAAGCAATGCAAATAAAAAAAGGGGATTGTTGCCATCAAATTGACAAAAACTATTGCAAATGGAAATAGAATGTTTCCATCTAATTGGAAAATCAATATTTATCTGCTTTTACATTATAAGTGAGATTTTATAAGCTTTCACAGTTTCACTGATATTTTGGAGGCTTTTATCATTAAATGACAATTGATTTACCATTAAACAACAACTAAACTTGTTTTTCTATCACTCAACAGTGGTTTGCATGCGTGAGACTTGTTTGAGACTCAAATCTCACACTGTATGTACTCTATTGACTAAATATTAATAAAGATTAAATTTTTAAATTTTTTTTTTTTTGTTTTTTATCATTTTCAATTTATTTTGTTTCAAAATTTTATTTGTAAACCTTACACCTATTAATTGTTGTGCATATACTTAAAAATAAATACTTAGAAATGGGAGATTGCTGAACCAATATAACTTAAAAGAGTATTAATTTCAAATGTATACAAGTAAAAATCTCATTAAAAACACATAATCCACTATTAAAAAAAAATTGATTTAAACATGTTTGAATTATCTACTTGTGGCCATTGATTACAAATTGTCCTTATTTAGTTTATATTCTGTCAGGCAACCAATTTTCTGAATGTTAGAATATATACCATTTAATACTAAGTGGACCCTATAAAGAACATCCTTGACACATATACATATATATATTAATGAACCTTTGACAATATTTATTAATAGCATATTTGAATTCAATTCTTAAGTCCTGTAGTGAATGCTAGTAGCATCTAAATAGTCAACAGCAGTAAAAAAAGCAATGAATAGTTTACAGCCATATTATTAATACACTAAAAATACCAGTGCCTTAGGTAAATTGCTTGAGACACACGGCATAGATAAAACTAATCATTTATTTGGAACAGTCTCTGAATGGAACATAAATGCATAGAATTCAGTGTAACATAAATGCTGTATATTTAACTATATGGACTGTGGAGTCTGTGGTCATTGAAAGATATTGACAGTAGTTGCAGGTTTGAATCTTTGGTTTGTTATGTTTTTGAAAGATATCAATAATGATTCCATTCATGTAGTTTAAATAATCAGAGGTTATAGAAGTCAAATAATTAAAAAAATTATTCATTTTATGTTGTCTAAAAAAATCAATTGTATCTCTTATTTAATGTATATCAATCAACTATTGGGATGATTTGTAAAATAGAGTTGGAATGTTTATGAAGATCATATTTTAGAAGATTTTTTTTCAAGTATATGTCAGTTTGACTTAAATATCACATTCTAAGCTTTGATTTGTTTAGGTGACTATCTTAAATCACACTAATAGGTGGACCGTAATGAAGAAGCTAGTGCAATTTAATTCAAATGAACTACCTGAGCAGAAAGCACACTTAAGCAGTGGCATGGGGACGACTCTAGGAAAATTCATCACCAACAATTCACCACCAACAATTAACCGCCAGCAATTCATCGCTGTGACATATTCATCGTGTATACAATTCACCTCTAGCAATTCATCACCATGGTATATTCACCATGTATACATTTTTCAATATTTAAGTGGCCAAGAGCACCCAAAAAAGAAAAAAAGTACAGAGATTTTGTTGAACACAAAAAAAAAAGGTATACGCGGTGAATATACCACGGCAATGAATTGCTGGTGGTGAATTGTATACACGATGAATATGTCATAATGATGAATTGCTGGCGGTGAACTGCTGACGGTGAATTTGCCCGAAGTCCATGGGAACATGGGATTAGAGTATGTTGTTTAAGCCTTGCCGTATCTGTTTATAAAATGTGTTGTTATTAATAAGAGATAATTTTTTCCAATATGTTAAATTATGATATTAATATCAAGAACGTTAAAACGTATTGTTATTAATAAGAGATATTTTTTTCCAATATATTAAATTATGATATTAATATCAAGAACGTTAAATGGACCATTCATTTTCATCAAAAATAGATTCATATGAAACAATTATCATGAATTATAAATCAAAACTTAACTCAAAATCTACGCAATTGAATTGTGATATAAATATTTTGCATTATTATTGTATGTTGTAGTAAAGCTCAGAAAGAGTTAGCAAATTCCAGACAACTGCAGAACAGTCAAAAGACTTGCAAACACTGGTGAACAGTCAGAGAGACAATAACAGACTACTGCTGAACAGTTCATTTGCCCAAACTATCAGCTGGATTGGTTAGAAAAAGTAGATTTTGATACAGTTCTTAAAAATATCTGAGTAATATTGGAAACTGTATGAAAAAGGTGGAGAAAAGTGTGATGTAATTTTGAATTGACAGGCCTGATCAGAGTGATGAAATCATGAGTTATAACATAACATCGTGCTCTTCAAGGACAATTTAAATCAATATTTCCACCGAATAAAATCTAATAAAGTTAACAGCAAGTCAGTCGCAGCACCTTGCATGGCATAACACGGGCCGAACAGTAAGTATTTCACTATCACCAGCTATTCACTCCAGGTTAAATTTGACTGCTAAACATGTCTGTCAAGCAAATCGATCCTTCCTTCAAATCTCTTGAAATGTCAAGCATGTTTTATATAAAATTCTAAATAACAATATAGCTATAACTATAATTCAAAAAAGAAAATTGACTGCCTGTTAAAATCTTCCCGTTAAAGAATTTTTTTTTTAACTAAAATTTGGATTGTATTTAATGTCTACACACATAAATACAGCCGTCACGGTCGTCAAATTGCTCGCTCGTGAACGTTATTTGTAGGCATTTTTATATAAACCAAGTCGTCTTCTTTCCTCTTTTTTGGAAATTGGAGAATTTTTTATATTGGGTGGTGTAATAATTCCACATATGACAAGGTTTCTAAAGAGAGCTAATTATTTTATATTTGTGGGTGAAGAATAATTCCACATATGACAAAGTTTCTAAATTCCGCATATGACAAGGTTTCTAAAGAAAGCTTAACTTTTAATGGAGGGTGTATAGTTTGAAAGAAAAAAAAGTGTGTTGATATTGGGAATATCAGTTTAAACTTTATAAATAATCTTTTTTTCAATTTAGAGTTAAAAAGATATTGAGAATATTAAAAATTGACTAAGTTAATAAGATTAATGCAATAACAAAGAAGTATATATAAAATTTAAATTATATGAACACTAGATATATATGTGGAGAAATCTTTGTGAAAAAAACTCAACCACCAAAGAATGGAAGTATATAGATATATACCATGAGCTCAAAATTGTGTTGAAAGAGAAATTATGTTGGGACATTAACATGAAGTTTTGGGACCCTCCATTTGAAAGTACATGTCATCATGACCTTGGGTGAAGGTTGTTAAGATTTTATTGAAGGTATTTAAGAATATTTTTTACTAATTTCAAAACTTTGATTGCATTGCTTTTCACCTTTGCATCAAGCCTGAACAAACAAAACTTCAAGGTGAACAACATGCCAAGCCTTATATAACTTCAAGGTGAACAACATGCCAAGCCTTATATTTGCAATTGCTTACTAGTGAAAATAATAAAGAAAATGACTAGAAGGATAAGCTTCTTGAAGGCTTATTTTTCAACAAAGCAAAACTCCAAACTAAATCAATGGACCCTTTTCTATTCTACATATTCCATCTTCTAATTAGACAAGAAAGACAATGACAACTTGGATGACATCACTAACCATGTGAGTTCAGTTGGTGGCATTTTGAACATATTTGCATAGGTTTTACATTTTTCTTGAATATTTATAGGTTAATTTAATAGTGAAGATGTTTTATTTCCCCTATTTTAGTCAAGGCCTATAATAATTCTATTTGATTCAAATTTAAACTTAGGTAATATTAACCAACCAAAAGGTAGATCAATGTTATGTAATTGGTCTTATATATTAAATGTAGCTTGAAAGAAAGAAATAGAAATCAACCTTGAGCTAAAAATCTAACTTAGGAAGAATATTAATATTTGTTAGAAATTCAACAATCACACCTCAAAAAAAATACTCAAAGTTTTAGACCCAAGGCCAAATCCTTATGACTAATTTTCTTAATGACTATAATGAATACACTATTGAATTCATTGTTTTGCTCATTTAGGTGATTTGACAATTGACACCACATGTGTAATGATTTTATAGAGTTATATCATCAATTCCAAAATTCCTTCATCTTACAGCAGTATTAACCTAGATCTTATTATGTTAAAAAAATTCAATTATGTTATATTTTTTATCTTTATATGCACCTTGTAAAATCATTTTGTTTATTTTAATTAGATTAAAGTCGAGAAGGGCTCGTGCCCTTTTACAAAATGTCCATAGAGGCCCAACAAAGTTCCTCACGATAAATGATCTACACCCAAAAACAAAAAAAGGAGCAGCTACAAATAGACCAACAACAAAAAAGGGAGCAGCTACAAATGGACCAACAACAAAAAATAAAATAGAACACATGAAAAAAACAATAAGAGATTGGATTAGCTACTAGTCTCCCAATAGCTTAAGGCCACTAATGGCCTACCACTTCTTAGCCAGGAAATGGAGTTTCTCCTCAAAGGAAAAGGGATCCTTGTTGGTGGGTTGGACCTCCTTAATATTGGGTGAAGCAGAGCTACCCCCTTTCTTTCCTTTTTTATTGGAGTGACCAACATCTTGATTGTCCTTGCCAACCCTTTTGCCATGACTGTTCTAAAGTTCTTGCTGAAAACCCTGGATAGTGATTGTGGTTTTTTTGACAGTCTCCTTGTTGTAGTCCACAATATTTGGAGACATTTCAGAGTTTTATCTTGATTACTATGCATGGTGGAAATTTCCTCTTGAAGCTTCACATTATCTTCCTTCAAACCCACCAACATTCTGAGTTCTTCAAAATCACTCTCCAATTCACCCATTTATCAAAGGACTTGGTGAGTGAAGAAAATAGGCCCCAACACCCTTCATCATTGACCTCACCTGACCAGTTCACCTTCTGCTTAAGCACCTTCTCCTCCAATGTCTAAATTTTATCCTTGTTCATGATGAGCTAGGCCATTAACTACTTGAGAATATCATTCTGAACATTGATGGTCATGGAGACAACATTCAATTTAGTCTTCAAGGGAACTCAATGTATGCATGTACATCTTCATCCAATTGGGGTTCTTAAAAGGTGTCATTCAAAATAACACAAAGATTGGGGGATCTTCGAGGATTGGGGGGATTAATAGGGGATTTAGAAACCTCAAAAATATCTTCATGAAAAGGGGAGCCTGTGGGGGAGTTAATAGGGGTTGGTTTCTAGGACTCATCATCTGAGTTCTCTGAATTAGAATCTAAAGAGAGAAATAAGGGTGGGGTCAAAGAATAAAACACATTTTTAGGGTCAAGAGTGGGGTCCTCAGTGGCAATGGTTTTACCTCTTTCCTTGGTAATTCTATAAGAGGAGGATGGAGTCAACACAAAGGAAAGAGTAGAAAGGGGGTCCTCAAAGGGTTTGGTAGGGTCTTTAATGACAAGGGAATTCTTTTTGATAGAGGCCAAGGAAGGGGATAGAGTGGATCAAGGTAATCACATAAATGAAAGATTAACCCTTGGTGAATGTGAAGGGTTTTACTTTTACTTGCACAACCTTAATATATTGCTCCAAAGAAGAAAGAATCCAAAAGGAAAAATTCATCTTGACATTATGGCGAAAATGATTCAATATGGGGGAGAGGTGGGTGTGGAAAGTTGAAACCAACCCTCCAAAGTGACATACCTCATTAATACTTTTGTCACCCTACACCAAACCCTGGGAACGTATTCACGATTAAACACATTATGCAGCCGATTAACTTTTTCACCCTCCTTTAGGAACCTATCCATATCCTTTTGATAATGACCCTTCAACTTTCAAGGAATGCAAAGCTTGTCCAAGGAAAGTCCAATGAATTTGAAAATGATCCTCATATTGATATGGAAGGTGTACTCACCAATGGTGACATTTCTCTTGTTCCAAGAATCAACAAATTCCATCAAAATTTTGGGGTCGTTCCCCATTATACCTTCAACATACGAGGCCATCTTACCTCTTTGCAGGATGGTCCATACATCCCTACCATTTTTCCACACCTCACATGAGGTGGGTTCATTCTGAACAAGATCACATACCATAGCGCAATTCTCACCAAGTAGAGAAAGCCACAAAAGTTTGTAGAAACACTCAAAAAAATGTGTAAGACAAAGTTGATAAGGCTTATGAAAATACTAGCTGGGGAAGAAGGATTGCCATAAATGTAATTTGTGCCATTTTTTTGAGAGAGCTAATAACCTGAGTCCATCTCTAACTCAAGGCTGCTATACTTTTTCATCATTAGAAAGTAAGTCACACACATGTTCAAGGATAAGTGAGATATTATCCAAAATAATAGCTTTAGATGTGAAATCTCCCAAGTTGGTGAGAGCATCCACCACTTTATTACCAACTCTAAACATGTGAGTCGATCTACAATTATCAAGGATCATCATAATATTTTATGTCAAGAGGATGGGGTCCCAAAGGGACCAACAAGGGTTCGCCATCCCACTCAACATCATTATGGTATTTCTAGAATCACCTTTGATTTATAGGTTGGATATACCCCATATTCATGGAAAAATAGATACCATGGTAGGTTGTTGCCACCTCTACAATATTTGAAGTTTGAACTCTGAGATTCATTTCATACACCAACATCATTTTCCATTCTTAGTACCAACTCATGTTATAGTACTAGAAAGAGCAACCTTCTAGTTATCGTCTTTAATTCCTAATGACATACTTACCACTCTTCTGGTGTAGATCCTCATAAAATATTGTATAATTTTTCAATATTTAGATTATAATATGAAATATTGTAAAACATATAAAAATTATGCTAATTTTATGCTCAATTGGGTTTTGAGGTATGTTAATAAAATTTTTAGATGCAAAAGGATGTTAATTTGTGCCTACACAAAACTTCTTACAATAACAAACATACCCTTTAATATAGAGTTGTGAACATGTGAAAGGTTGAAATGCACATGGAGGGTTGAGGATGGTCCATTAGATGTAAAGCATGTACAATTTTTCCTTCAAACTTCTATTTTATTTATTTATTTATTAATATTTTAAACATGGATATTATATTTATCTTCAACCAAATTTTAGTTTGTCTACTACGGTATAATATTTTATTTTAGTTCTCAATATTTTAAAATGTCCCAAATATATTTTTGATTTAAGGTTAAAAAGTACATTTTTGAAAGGGCCCAAAGCATTATACAAAGACATATCCATTGGGCTCGAGAAAAAAGTTCCATGAGTTATGGAACAAATAAGACTAGAAAAAAACAATAAAAAAGGATAAGAAACAACATTAAAACAACAAAAAGTATAAAAACATAGAGAAGACACCGCCTACTTAATATCAGCTAGTTTATGCAAACTATTGAAAACCTCCCATTCTTTGTTAAAAAAGTTGACTTAGTCAACAAAGAAAGTCTCTAGCGGGTCTTCTTTAATTTCAATGGTGTCAACATCATGAGCCATAGTATTGGCTCGCATTATTTTTGTAGGGCCCTTCATCTTACTTTCCGTTTTCCTTTTTTTTCTACTTCATTTTGTAGCACATTAAGATTGTTTGTGGAGTTCTTTATAGTGTTTTTGCTAAATGCTACCACTTGAGTAAGATTATCTTTTAGATCTTCCTATTTCTCCTACAATGTGAGAAATTTTGATCTAACATTTGTCACCTTTGAAAATGGTAATGAAATTGTTAATTTATTTCCATAATTCATCATCAAAGTGATCACTTGGTTCCTCTTTGTTGGTCTTGAACAACTTCTCTATTTCCCAAAGTCTCCTAAAATCCTAATTTTCCATAAGAATCATTTCATAATGTTATCAAGTGTAGGTTAAAGTTATTTTCCAACATATCAATTTGTATTTTTAGGTTGATGCAATTATGAAAATTTTAGTTTTGAATGTTCAACTTGCATGAGGGATGAATAATCACTCTTTTCTTGGACCTATCAACTATAATATTACTAGTTTGTATAATTAGTCTCATTTTCCTAGTTAGAGGGGTGACTTTGGGGTTGGGATCAACCATGAGGAGGTTGGGAGAATTAGATAGGGAATTTTTCGAGGGATCCTCTTAATCAAAATTATCTTGCCCTTATCCATGGAATGAGATTTTTGCAAGTATAGGAAGATTTTGGGTGTCAAGTGGGGTAGATCCTTACCTGTTGGGAATTATTAGGTGGGACTATAATAGCTACCTTAGGGGAATAGGGTTGGGTCCAGGTAAGTTTTTCCACCACAACAACATTAGTATGCATGGGATGAATAAATATTTCAAAACCATTCCTATGGCAAATAGAGTTGGGAGAAATATTAGTGGGAGACTCTTTTCTCAATTTACACAGTAACATGGTAGGGTTAACAAACCTAGGGTAAATGGTTGGGGTGGGATTTTTTCCAAATTAAATATGTAAATGTAATAAATTAAACCCTAATATAGAAGAAATTCAACCTTTTCCCAAGGAGCACATTTAGTACAAAAAATAAAGAAAATTGAAAAAAAGAAGAGAAAGCTCATCTTTTTCTTATGAAGAGATGATTAAACACATAATAATATGATCAAGGTACAAACTCTTTTGTACTTTCCCTCAAGCATAAAATACCTAATGAGAACTTTGTTCCCCTTAGCCTAGGGCTTGGGGATGTCTTATCACTTGAATACATTTTGAAATCTTTAGATCTTTTAGACTTTCTTAAGAAATTCCTCAATATGTTTATGGTCTTTAGAATTAATCATATTTTAATCTTGAGACCCTCTATTCTAGTAATCGCCAACTCTTACAATAATCTCTTTAGAAATGTTGAAGTAGATACCACTAACATATACTTATTCCCATCCAAGAAAAAATGACTTTTTTAGAGAGCATAAGGTCATACTCATCAATAATTTCTAACAACATGGTGAGGCCCCCCTTTCCTACTATGGTTATTCTTAATTTTTTCACAATAGGAGAGGTAAATTCTAAGAATATCTCCAATCATACTGTTACTACTAGATAGATGCATGCAAATGCATGTTAATCCATGAAACAAAGTTGATTGTGACACTAATAGAAACCTTAGGGGTAAAGAAGGGAGGTTTTTGTTATCAACTGAAAAAAAAAATTCATTATTATGAATCTCCCCTACTTAATGGAATTTAATATTTCTTAGCTACCCCATGAGAGAGAAATCCTCAAGATAATATAATATTGGCTAAATATTTAGAGAAATTATTGTTATCATTTTTAAGGCTTGTTTTAATATTAGGGGGTAGAGACCCCTCATACTAGTAATATTGACTATTACATATGTCACCCAACTTATAAATTTTATCAACTGTCTGATTACCTTATTTTTAAATGTGAAGGAGATTTGTATTAAATTGAAAATAATTTAACTACTTGTTCATATCATCTATAATACTTTTATAAGATTTATAGACATCCAAAATTGACACATCCTTATTTTAGCTATTTACTTGACCATTTCCTCTGCAATTGATTAAATAAATCCCTATTTATCTAAGTTTCATACTCTTATTAATTAAATAATACTTTAATATTTCATTAATAAAATTATTATTGATCTACTATTTAGTCGATCCTTTTTTAGCTAAAATTATTTAATCATCCTTCTTCTAATGTCAACCTTAGGTAAATAAAGCTAAGTATGTATTTAGTTAAGTCTCTTATCCCCTTTCCAAAAATTGAATAGATATACCTATTTATTTAATTGCCTTTTCCATCCACTTTTCATTAGTGGGCTAAAATTAATTGACCCAATAACCTATCACTTATACATAAAAACCTTGGTAAAATTCCCTCAAATATTACACATCCTCACATGTGTACATAGGTATGGACTTTGGGAACAATGCATGCCATCTTTGTACATGTGCCATGAGCCTTAGTACCATGCCACATGGCACAAAGGACTTACCATCTCCCTAAGGCACTCCAAAGTGTTAGAGTTGATGAATGAATGCCATAAATTACAAAAGTCACTTGTAAGATATTATCCTATCACAAAAAAGATATCAAAGAAAAATGATGTGCTCAACAACTTATGGAATTGTATTGATGCAATAACCTGAATGAATTATTACAATGGAATGATAATTATTATTAAAGAAACAATCAAACACTAGATGAGGGTTTGATTAGATTGAGACACGTGTCATCGTCTAATGCAATGAGACAACATGATCTAAATATAGCTCAATATAATAATAAAAATCAACTCCTATGTTTATATTAACTAATTAAACTAAAAGGTGTTTAATAATTAATTAATTATCAAGTGATGACCTATTTACTCCAAAAATCCCCTTAAGATCAAATTAAGGAGAAACTAAATAACTACTAAAGGATGCAATGATGGATGCAAAATGGGTCTCAACTATAAGGTTTGATGAGGTACCCATGAAAAAGCAAATAAAATCTCTCATAGATAAATAAAAGGAGAAAACCCCATGGAAAAAACTCCTCTCCAAAAGATAGAAGAAAGAAATGAAAGTGTACATGTAACAAAGGAGTGTAGGACTCAAGATGTCCACCAAGTGTTGCTTCAGCCATATAAGTACAATAAAGATCCCCCTAAAGGAGAGAAAATGTGAGTTAATGAATCCCCCTGGAAGGAAGTATCTTCTCTACCAAAAATGAATGCTCAAAGAAGAATGTTGAAGGTGATCCAAAAATGACAAGCATTGTTCCTCCCTGAGTAGGAAGAAACCCATATAATGATACATGTAGAATAAAATATCTCAAGAGAAGACATCTCATGATGGATGCCATGAAAAATTATTAAGGGTCCACATGTTTGAATCAAAAGAAGCCAAATCAATTGAAGAAAATCCCAACAAATATGAAGCTACCTATAGAACAAAATCTAAAGGAAATGTTGAAGCAATGATAGGTGGGCCATAGCTATCATCATAGAGGAAGTGAATATCCTCAAGTGTGTACCAAATATTTGCAATGTATGACTCAACAAATTGCTCTATAATTTCTAGAAAGTAGTCATCCCACAAAGTGGAAAATGAAAGACAATAAAAATGCTATTGAAGTGAGCTAATCTTTGAAGATGTAAGACGCATGTGAGGAGGAAGCTTAGTAAAATTCTCATGAACCAAGGTGGATGATGAAAGTAAACATAGGTTCAAGTAACTAAAATTATCCTCAAATATTTGATTCACTCTATTTGCATAAGAGTATAGACCAGTCAATGGTAGAGAAAGATCATTTGGAAAGAAATGAGAGAAGGCATATAGTCAAGAGGTGTGATCTATTGTACCAAATACAAGAATCTCTCTATTGTACAGGTCTTTAATAAGCACTGAATCATGAGTTAACTCTATTCTCTTACCTACCCCAATATGTGCAATCTAATAGATATAAAGGAGATTGGAAGATAATGAAGGGAGATAAAGTATATCATTAAATGTACCATCATCAACATCTATGGATGCTTTCCCAATAATACTCATATAAGTGTTATTACCCATCAAAATATGTGGTAGTGTGCAAGGATCATTTGATGAGAACATACCCAAATATAAATCCATGTGGTGTGAGGCTCCTAAATAAAAAATCCATTTGTTGGATTGTAGATTGGTGGATGCAACAAGAGCATGGAATTACATCTTGTATACACCATTTGTCATGGTGGCTAGCCCTAGTTGTGAAGGTTCTAAAGTGGAAGAAGAGGAATGGAACTAAACATGACTCTTCTATAGAAGATGCTTTAGTTCATTAGTTTTATTTACATAACATTGATGCTCATCATGTCCTATCTTTGTGCAAAATGCACATTTTGGTTGATTCTTATTATATGAGTCCACATTAGAAGAGGAAGACAAATTTGAGATGTTGTATGAGTGTGATTCCTTGGCTTTCTCAAGTGACTTGGAATTCTTTTGCTTATGTTTCTTTCCTTTTCATTTGAAGCCTTTAGATCTCTAATTCCTGGTGATGCAATATGAGCCTATGATTTGGAAGAATTCAATGAGCCCATATGTACCAAATTTTCCTAATCTCAAGTGAGTGATATAACAAAATCATCAAGTGAAGACATAGTGAATATGGAACCAAGTGCACCCTTAGTGGCATGAAAGGTAGAAGCAAAAAATGGATAATCAATACCAAGCTTGGAAAGGATGGAAAGACTCAACTACGTGTCATCTTTCTAAATACCACATCATGTCCATTGTTATCTAAGAGACTTGAGTTTTTTGAAAAATTTATCGATGTCAAAATCTCTAGGATTCAAACTGATAAGCTTTTTCTCTAATTAAAATCCTCTCAAAGTATCATACTTCCCAAACAAGGACTCCAATTGAGTCTAGATCTGATTGGGTGTGGTGAAAGATTCAAAATGAAAGAGAAGATAAAGATACATAGGCATGCATAGTGTACCAAAAGCCTCATCATAATTATTAAACCACTAGGTATGTGCAAGATCATGATGGGCCAAAAAGTGGCGATATGATGGGTATGTGTAGGTTATGTGGCTGACGACTTGTTTTTACCCAAAATTGATGAAACAAAAAGGATTTTTATAGGAGATTCTCCGCTTTCCACCAATATAAATTATGCTTTACTTTGAATTTAATAAATTATTATTATTCATTTTCTATTTGAATTATGACTAAAGTCTTGTTTGATAGGCTGATTGAAAAACATCTATAAATTTCAAAAAGTATCACATTTTTTGAATCCAAAACATGCATCACATTTTATGCTTCGTATACTATAGGATTAAAAATAAAATTGAATTTCATGAAGTTTGGACCAAGTTAAGGTGGTCGGACATATGAGTTTTTTATATTTTTTAAAAGTTGTAAAAACAAATCATAATTAATTATTCACTTGGAAAAAAATTTCAAAAATATTCATCACATTGGGACATGAGTCCTCTACTTATATCTAAAATCTTTTTAAAAATAGTATCATTTTATTGTGCTTAGGGTGGTCCAGGACAACACCTACTTATTTTTTCCATGAAATTTAAGTACTCTGCATTAAAATTTCAAATTTTCACCAAATAGATTTAAAAAAAACTTAGTAGTTTAGAAACTACATTCAATTTTATATAGATTATATTCTTACATATTTTGAAATAGTATAGATAACTTATTCAAATTTTTCAAGTTTCCTAACTTTGATTTTACTAATTTTTTGCCACTTAAGGGCATGTTTTCCATGATGATCCTGCACATGCCCCACTTTATCTTCTCAATAGCTCCTATAGGTTCAATTTTTTGTACCCATGGTCACTTTATAACCTTGATTTCTTCAAATATATCTCCATTTTGCTTTCCAACCATAGTTGTTTTATGGAGTGAGTAGAGTAATATGTGTTGGATCCATGATGAATAGGTCTGAAATTAAACCGATACAACAATATAGACCCCCTAAATTGATGCAATATTATTCCCATTTGATCCTAAATAATTTGAACTTTTTACACATTCTTCAAGAAAAAACCAAAAAAGGAAAATCAAAGATTTGATTGAAATAACAAATACCTAGTTTTGATTAGTGAGGAAAAGCAGGTTTTGAAGAGACCTAAAACCCTTTACAAACAATTTTTAAAGGGACTTGAAACCCTATCTAGACTGAGTAGGATGCCAAAAGATAACACCCAGACAAACAACAACCAAACAAAAATAGACACTAAAAGATAAACATTACAACTCATGCTACAGAAACTAGGTTTTGAAGGAAACCTAGAGACCTTTACAACCAAGTTTTATAGGTACCTTGAACCTTAGCTGACTATCCACATAGCTTGAAATATCCAAGACACAACTAACCAACTGCTCAGTAGATACATAACTGAGCCAAAACATACAACATAATTAATGATGTAGGAAGCCATCATCACCCAACCAAACATTTCCCAAAATAGCCAAACCATCATAAAGAAAAGCTCAACAAGACAATAGTTGAGCCCAAACAAATAACAAAAAATTGAGCAAAAAAATATCCACATCATTCAACTAATTGCTCAAAAAAATTAGAATAGATCCAAGGTAAACAACAACCAAAATGGTGTGGAGCATGCACATCACCCAACACAAATCTCTAGAAGAAAATAGTAGGGGAGTAGGAATCCTCATGAAATTCCATCCAACCCAATGAACCAGCTCAGTCTCCACCTCTAAAGGAGAGAGATCCCCTCTAGAAGAGAGGATGATATGGACAACTTTTCCTCCAAATCCACAAATCTCTTGCAACCACACTCTCCACTTCAATAGGAGAAAATTCCACCTCAATAGGAACATCAAAAGAGGGTACTGGAAGAAAGAACTTCCCAAAACATCCACAACAACCAAATCCACCTCCAATAGGAACATCAAAAGAGGGTACAAGAAGAGAGAACTTCCCAAAACGTCCACAACAACCAACTCCACCTTCATAGGAGATGACTCCACGTCTATAGGAGTATTCTTCACCACCATAGAAGACTTAGGTCCTATGAAAACTAGAAGAAAGTCACCACTCCAAAAGAAAGGGAACACACTAAATCCTTTAGCTACATAGGAAAATAGAACTTCAAGAGAAAAAAAGAAAACACCCCTACCAATAGAAGGCCATTGAATGCCTTCAAATATGAGACCAAAGAACTTACATAATCCAAAAAGATAACAAATCCAATCTACAACAAAAGCTTCAACAATCACAAGAGGTACAAAGGAATCACCAACACAACAAAAGAATAGAGGGCAGGGGGGAGACCATCCTCATCTGGGAAGAAACCCACAACAACAACAGGGAGGGAAAACCACCACTCCACCTTGGTTACAATAGAAAAAACATGAAACTCAACCCTCTTGAGACCTATAATATAGAGTTGAAAATAATTTGCATAAGATGAAAAAGGAGACAAACCCACCCAAACTCTAAAACAAAACCTCTAAGGAAAAGAAGATAATCAAAGAATAAAAAATGGGTGAAAATCAAAGGCCATAGAAAACCACCTAGCCAAGGCCGACTTGAAGCAACAACACCACCCAATAGGGGTCAACAAAAAACAAAGCATACCCAAAGGACATAAGGTCTCTGCCCACAACAAGAAATGACAAAAACCAAGTCTGCAACAACATGATAAGGAAAAGGAAATGTAGGAGGGAAGTCCTCAAGAATAACATAAGACTCAACAAGAGAAAGACTTCCACACCAACACAACCCATCAAAAGAAACAACATCAACTTCAACTTTTGCTGCAACTAGAACCTCATTTGCAAGATCTCCAAATGCCACAATAGAAATAAAAGAATTAGGAGATAGCCCTACGACCAGATGATTCCCATCTACATCTTCATCATCTATACCATCATCCTCGATCTATACCAATATTAAACTATGATCCCCACTCTTATTCCTACCCTTAGACTGTGCTTTCCCATGCTACTCCTCCAAGTATTCATAACAAATACCTAGTTTATTCTATGGAAAAATACACTTTAGATCTATGAAGAGGACTGAATCATCTTTTTGATGTCACTTTAAATTGTGAAAATATGATAAGAGTCTAAAGTTATGATTTCTTGAGAAAAAACAACTTGATCTGACTTTAGAGTCCTACAGAATAAATCAAGAGAAATATATGGAAAAATCACGTACACTATTGAATTGGGCTCAAAACCATCTTGCCAATGATATATGGATCACAAAAATAGAGATTGTATGTGAAAGAATACCCAATTTTTTAAAAATGAACAATTTACCCCTAAATACAAACAGGGGGCTAAAAAAATAGTCCTTGGTCATATCAACAACCAGGGGGTGGTCATAGTCCATTAGGATAGGGCTCTCAACACCTGGTTGCTCATATGATTGGGGCCAAGGTTTTAGGGCATGGAAGGGCCATAGAGGCGTAGCATAGCCACTAGCGAAACCATGATGTTTGTGACTATAGTGTAGGAAAATGTACCCATTTTTCACACTTAATTTGGGAATAATTAATAATAAAATGAGCTTAATTATGCCTTAATTTAGTGTTGTAATATGCTCACATTAAGTTTAGGGCCCTTTTTAATTAAATGTACTTAATTGTGCCTTATCTTTGATGTTTTAAGGTGCACCTTTACTCTTTCACATTAATCTAGGGCTTCATTAATTTATTGAGGTTAATTCTCCTTAATTGGCCCCTTTAATTCAAATTTAAGCCTAATTAAATACAATTTTTGAGGGATAAAACCCAACATTCATAAATGCAATTTCACAACACTTAACTTTGTAAGATGTGTGTCCTAGGTAAGTGACCTAGGACCCATTCTCCATAGGGAAAATGGGTCCTCACTTAGATCTAGGACCCTAATTTTACGTAATATTTAACACTAAGCAATGTGTGTCCTATGTAAGTGGCCTAGGACCCATTTTTCCTATGGCGAATTGGCTCACACTTAGACTTAGGACTCCTCTTTTGAATATGTTTTTGGTGGTATTTTAATGATTTCAAATCCATAATTCAATGTCGGCTTGTGATATTTTATTTTTGGGAATTAATGTTAAAATATGTATAAATACAAGGCTATTTCACTTAGTTTCACCTAGCAATTTTGATTGAAGCATCCTAAGATTTCACAAGAGCATTGATAGAGAATTAAAGAGAATTTTCAAGGCATTCAAGGACAAATTTATAGAAGATTATTGCAGCAATCAAGATTCCATTATCATGTCAAAGATGTATTGCATCATGCATGTTGTTTGAGCTAATATGGTGATATAGTGTTTAAAATCTATTCAAGCATTGTTTCAAGTCAAGTTTCATGATCAAGATCTACATTCATTGAGACTTCATGCAAGTTTACAAATCTACAATCCAAGGTTTAAATAAGGTTTGGTGAGTTGTTACATAGAGTTGTTCAGTCATCATTCCTTCATGCTATTTCATTGTTTCATTTCAAGGTTTAATTACCAAAATAGGGTTTGACCAAGGAAAACCCCCATTCCCTAACAAAAAACATTTTTTTTCTCTTTGATGTGTGATTGTAGATTTCAGGTTGAAGATCCTTTGAAGAGAAAAGATGAAATTTGCAAATTTGTAAGAAAAGTTGTCAAATCACGGAAACTCCTCTACACATTTAATTTTTGGCTGTCTGACAGCACAAACACTTGGAATCTAGGAGTGCACAACTAGTAGAAGAGAACCCAAAAAGCATTTTCTAGAAACCCTATCAAAGACCCATTTTTCGTAGGACAAATGAGTCCTCAGTGAGCTTCAAAAGGGTACTTTTTGTGAAAGGTACACAAAATTTTCCCCTTTCCAGATTTACCTTTTGATTATTATTTTAGTCAGATTTAATTATTGTTCTTCATTTGTATATTATAGCCTGAATTTTGAATGAAATTAGGAAAATAGGTCATTGTGGTGAACCCCTCTTTCATAACATTTTCCACCCAACCTATTTTTCTTTGTTTTAGTGACAGAGGATAGGAAGCGATAGAAGCTAGGAAGAGTGCAAGGTAGTGTCGTTGGATGAGTGGTAGTCAGTAGCATTGGGAAATTAGAAGGCCATTAGAATATTCATAGATTGGAAAATTCAAATAGTGGCCTAAAACATTAAAACTTGTCGATGATCTTGACATTAGCGCCTACAAATGCACAATACAACCACACTAGATTTATTAATTTTACCCATTTTTTCAAAAATGTGTTGCTGCATTTTTTTCTCATTGAAAATTTTCTAAAATTTCATGATATACATATAGGGTACAACGATGGAATTCATACTTGTATGGCATGTACAATGTATGACATACAAATTTCTTATGACTGTACAAAATTTCATACTTCAAAATTTGTGTCTACAAAAAAAATTACCTCAATTTTTTTCTTTCTTGATTTTCTGTGAAACAATAGTTGATCTTTAGGTTTTGAATAGGAGGCTATAGGTTTGGAGATTTGATACCATGTTAAAGTTGATTATTGAGCTCCATAGCTCCCAGTAGTCACCTAGAAGTAATTATCCTATCACAAAAGAGATATCAAAGAAAGATGATGTGCTCAACAACTCAAGAAATTTTATTGATGTAATAACCTGAATGAATGATTACAGTAAAAGGTGAATGCTTATATAAAAAAACAAACCCTATATGAGGATTTGATTGGATTGAGACAACTGTCATCATATAATGCAATAAGACATCATGCTCTAAATATAGCTCAATCTAACAATAAAAAACAATGCCAAAGTTTAGCTTAAGTAATTAAATTAAAATGTCTAATAATTAATT
Source organism: Sequoia sempervirens (assembly GCA_007258455.2). NCBI lineage: Eukaryota > Viridiplantae > Streptophyta > Pinopsida > Cupressales > Cupressaceae > Sequoia > Sequoia sempervirens. The sequence continues at coordinate 13,081 of VDFB02339416.1, read as the reverse complement.
AATGATTAATTAATTATTAGGTTAACCTATTTACATCTCATCCCTCCACTTTCTCCAAGGTGATTCTCCACCATCAATTCCCCTTTAATTTTTGGCTATTCCCCATTCATTGGCCAAGTGGGGACACTTTTCCTCCTCTCATCCCTCTAAGGGTCTCAACCAATTTGAGCCTTTGATCTCTCCTTTTAATCCTATACATCCAATATCATAGCCAAAAATATATAATTGGGATCTTATCACAAGCCACTATACTATTACCTAGGAATGCATTATTATGATATTGGTAAAGAGACTCAAAGAGACTCATATCCACCATCCTTGAGCACAACCACCACAACTTGGTGCAACTAGGGTTGCTATTGGTGAGAATTTATATTTATTTTTATCACTATATTCCTAACCCTTATGCTTACTTTAAGTGTATAATATATTGAGACTAGTATGGGTTAATGTATTTTTAACTTGTTCTTGTATGATCCAACTTTTTTATACACATCTCTAGCATGCATAGTGGAAGCCTTGTCCCTTTTTCTAATTATTGTCTAGTGTTTGTAACTATTGTCAATCTACAAGCTCTATTTTAAGATATTCTCTTTGTGTTTTAGTGGTTTTGTTCATCTCTTGGAATTTATGTAACATTGAATAGTGATATTTTAACGTCCATATTTTGTATAGTTCAGTGCATCTCCATTGAGCCTACAAGCCTAGCAGGGTTTTATACCTAGTTATCACTTTTTATGGTTTTTGAGGTCTAATATATCATTTTGGCAGGGAAAAAAAGCTTGATGAATTATAAATCATCCTAATCCTCTTTTCTACACCTCAAAATTTGATTTTTATTGGGTTTCTAGCCATTTTCACATTTTAGTGGATTTGTAGCATGTTGTGGCATATATTTACCTAATGTGGAAATTCTACAAACCACCACCCCATCTCATTTATATCACTCCTAAAAGCATTTATTAGCTATTTTTAAATATATTTTAATGGTTTTAGGTGTCTTATTTTTTATATTATCACTCCTCTATTTACTAATTTATTGGTTTGACCCAATTTTTTGTAGGTTTAACATTATTAGTAGGTCCAATTCAACACATATGTAACATAAATTTTTGGTTCTACACATTTTTTAGTTCATGTGCTTCTAATTAGGCTAAATTTTCTATAGATTAGTATATTTACATCTTGTTTCAATGGTTTTTCTCTTGTTTCAATGTATTTGCCTCTACATCAGGGGTAATCACTTTATTTAGCATTTAATCTTATCTAACCCATTATTCTAATCATTTCTTTGATGTGCCTTATGTTTTAATATCCTCTTGTGTAAATAAATATCCAAAACCTAAATCCAAAAACATTTAGCATATCATTTGTTGTGATTGTTTGTTAAATACAATTCATTTTATCACTAATCTAGAAACACTTCAATTTCTTAAGGGGAAATAATATGTATGTCACATTTGTGAGGCCATAATCAAGTTCATGCTCTCTTCTCACACCCTTGGGTGATCTTGGATATCAAGAGCATGATTTGGTCTCTTATAATTTATCATTTTTTTTATTCTAAGGATTCCACTTGTATATGCTCTCCTGTTGCATTTTGTGGGATTTTTGGGTGACCAAAATTGATTGAATCATCCTTCTAGGTGGTCTTCCTAGGTATTTCATCACCTTGGAGGATGACTAAAAATCCATTATTTTAGTGGAGTGTAAAAAGTGGGGGGTTAATCAAAAGACACACCTCTTGAAAGTGGAATCTTATCAATCTTGGCTAAGCCCCCAAGAACTTTATACCTTGGTAAATTCAAAGAGAATTGTAAATTTCCCTCTTATCCTATATTTTTGACATAATTTTTGTTTCATCTATGGATTTTTTCTGATGTACCATTATGGTATATCAAGTATGCACCTAGAAATCATAATTTCATACTAAGTAGGAACCATCAATTATCCTTTCTTGTAGTGCATCAATAAATGGTTAGTCTTGGGAAATTAACCACAACATGAGTTTAAATGGTGAGAAGTAGAATTTATCTCAAGGATATGGCCTTGGAACCTCAAATATTAATGGATCCCATGTAATTTGACACTCTGTATCTACCAATAATTTGATAAATAATATGTCTATGGGCCTACAAGGATTAATACACCCACCAAAAAAAAAGTTATTATTGTGCTTGGTATGCACATTGGCAGGAAATAGAGGGCTATGAGGCACTTCATATACTATTTGGGTCATTTATAGACCCACATATCCATTATATACCACTTAAATAGCTTTAAAATACCTCTAATATGTCTGCATAAGCTATAAAAGTGTAAAATATTACATAAAAAGGTAAATTCATGGGAATAAGATAACTAAGTGTTATTATGAAAGGATATGATGTAGAGACATTATGAAAAGGCATTAAGAGGCTATATATGGAAAGGAAAAGTGGGAGAAAGAGTGTGGAAACATGTGTAGAATAGGATTAAATATATATGATAATATAAGGAAGTGTGGATATATGTATGTATGTGTGATAGGTGGTTGAGTGGTAGAAAATGAGCAGCAAACAAAGTAATGCAAAATACCTTCAAAAACAACCTACACCTCAAGAATAGCCTAGTTGGAATCAACACAAAACAAAAACAACAAATGAAACCTTTTACCTTGTGTTGAATCGATCATTTGGTTGGCCCTTCGATCTTTGGTGTTGTGTGCTCCTTGGATGTCAAGAGATGCAAGCTAGATGATGATATGAAGGTGAATGCAAGTGAGTGCAAGCATGAAAATGGCTAAGTATGGATTCTAGGAAAAATTTGCAAGAGTTTGGCTACAATGAATAATCTCCCCAAAATGAGAGAAAAGAGGGGGTATTTATAGAGATTTTAGAAATCTCTAGGGAAATGGACGGTCAAGATTGAGCCACAAAGATCAAGATGTAGGGCTAAGGTGAGTTGAGAACTCACAATCCCTCACATCTTGACATGTGGCAAGTGATATGACTTAAAAGGGATGATGTGTGCATGAGGTGGAGGGATAGTACATGACATGGAGAGGGTACATAGTACCTTGGAATTGGACAAGATCTCCTCATAAAGGAGGTACTTTGTCCCCATGTGGGTGAGAGGACAAGTGGGGAATTAAAAATTCCTCAAATATTTTCATGGGGAAGAGAGAAGGAATTTAAAATTCCTTAAATGCATTGGGGATTAAATGTGAATTAAAAATTCACATGGGGAATGGAGATGCCTTGTCCAAAAGGAGAAAGCATTTAATAGGGTTGACTTGATTAAGTGATTAAAGTTGTGCAAATACTTGATTAGACTATTAATGACATGTTAGAAGAGGGCTAGATTTCACATGTGACTTGATGTGACACAAGTCAAAGCATCACATGGGAGAGAAAAGGAATTTCTTATTCCTTGATAGATAAAAGAATTGCAAATTCTGAGGTTGATTAGGCTGTGCTGCACTTAAGGATTAGAGGAGGGTTAGGTGGCTAAGAGAGATTAGGAGGCCAACTTGCAAAAGTTGGAGGATGTGACAAATCCTAATCAAGGATTATGCATGTGCACATCCCTAATGATGAGACTAGGAGAACAATTAGGCTTAGATAAAAATGATGGAGGATGTAACATAAAGGGAATTAAATAAATGACATATTTATTTAATTCATTTGATGAAAGGGGGAAGGTATTTAATTATTTAACTAGATACCTTAGGGATTATGAGAACTTTATAGGTATTAATTAAATAATAGTGATATTACTTAATTAATGCTGATAAGGGGATGTTTAGATGAAAGGATAAATTTGGATAAACCAAGTGTCCAAATTTAGTGTCTACAATATGTATGTATGTATGTACATACGTACACACGTATGTATGCATGCATTGAATTATAAAACATGCATAAGACATTAAAGTATATTAATATATGATGTTATGGGTGTATATATGGATGCATATAATTTATTATAATTTGGTTTATACTTGCATATCTAAGTTCTCCCTCTTTATTGCATCATGTCAAGGTTGACTACATATAATGAAATATTAAACCTTAGACTTTGGTGAAGGTTTTTTTGTCAATATTTGGTTTCATTGTGGGCACCTTGGTTATTATTGCATAAGGAGGGAGATCATACCAAAGAAAGAAATTAGTGTTAAATTTTTTTAAGAAGTGAAAATTTTGGATAATTGTTTAAATAAATTTGTTTCAATGGGAAAGCTTGGAAATAGAGTAAAAAAGGAAAATGTGAATTTAATGTGTAAAAGATATTTTGGAAGAAGAATTGATGAAAGTTAAAATGTGTAATTTAGAATTGATAGAAAAGAGAAAAGAGTTAGGTAAGGATAGATATGAATTATTATGTGAAAATGATATTCTTGAAAAAGAATTGGAAAAATTATAATAAAAAATGAAGAATTAGAAGAAAAGTTGAAGAAGATGGAAAAGAAAAATAGTTTACAAAAATATCAAATATAAAATTTGAAAGAACTAAATGATAAGTTAGATCAATTGCTTGTAGTGTACCAGAAGGAAATTGAGTTGATAAGTTAGATCAATTGCTTGCAACATACCAGAAGGAAAACGAGTGTTTAAAGTCTAAGCCTTTGTTATGTGATATTTCTTGTGATACAAAAGATTTATGCTATTAATTTTATGAATCATTTGATAAAAGTGATAAATATATGGAGTGTTTTAATAAAGAGTGTAATGTTGGAGATAATGATGATTTTGAATCTATAAGTCTTGATAGTTGTGATGATAATGGAAAAGGATTTGTTTGAAGGATGTTGGTTTTAAGATGACAAGAAGAGTGGGATATGCAAGAAAAGTTCTTAAAGAGCCCATTATACTATTTGTGAGGCTAAATAATGAAGGTCCTAAAAATGGAAAAGAAGATGACATTACAAGTACACCAACTTCTAGTAACTCTATTCAAGAAATGCAATGTTCTCATTTTCATAGGAAAGGACATAGAAAAAAAATATTTTGGGAACATCATCCTTGTAGCCTTTGTAGACTAACCAATAATTCTAAATAAATATGTTGGAATAAAAATTAGAAGGATTCTATGATATAATATATGCAAATGAATTATGGATGGATTGATGGATTCAATTGGAAAAAGATAACATTTATGTTTAAGAGGTTGTACAAGCATAAATATTCATATATAAAAAAATGATAGGAATAAAAAAAAGTCTAAATTTTTGAGTAGAGATAGATCATGCCAATGTGGGTACTATTAAGCATGCCAAGTGGGTGTATTTGAAGAATAAGGAGAGCATTTCAAGAGTATTTTTATTAAGTAAGAACCATAGAAGGGAATGAAACTATGAATGATACAAGTGGTTTCACAAAGTTGTCTTGAGGAAAAGACAATGTTTGAGGCCTAGGGAAATTTTGGCAAGATATAGATTGCTATGAGGCACCTCATATTCCATTTGGGTCATTTCTAGACCCACATATCCATTATATACCACGTAAATAGCATTAAAAAACCTATAATATGCCTAAATAAGCTATAAAAGTGTAAAATATTATAGAGAAAAATGTAAATTCATTGGAGTAAGATAGTTAAGTGTTATTATGAAAGGATATTATTGAAAGGCATCATGAAAAGGCATTAAGAGGCTATATAAAGAAGGAAAAAGTTGGAGAAAGAGTGGAAACATGAGTAGAATAATATGGATTAAATATATATGAGAATAAGGAAGTGTTGAAGATATATAAGATATATATATGGATGAAACATGATTATTGAACTAGAAGACATGCATAATACATTAAAGTATATCAATATATTATGTAATTTGTGTATATATGAAAACATATAATTTATTATAATTTGGTTTATACTTATTTCATATATAAGTTCTCCCTTTTTATTACATCACATCAAGGTAGAGTGCATATAACAAAATATTAAACCTTAGACTCCAGTCAAGGTTTTTCTGTTAACAATATTCATCATAGACAAATTTGGAACCTCTTAAATCCAAATCCTTAAAATCCAAAATTATTTTCATGTTTTTAAATGTTGGTTAAATTTTTTGTTTCCAAATATTTCCAAAGGTCAACCTTACCAATCAAAATCCGATTCCACCTCATTCTAACCCCAATTCAACTTTAATCACTTGATCCAAACATTCAAGTCAATCAAAGATATTTCATACTAAGCTAATGTAACTATTTCCTCTAATCACCCTTCTAATACAAAATAGTAATCCCCTTAGTCTCTCTAATAATTTCTTTAAAACCATCTTATTCCTCTCCAACTACTCCTAATAGTAATCAATCTACTTATTGATATTTTAAGGACCTTATCTCCATCCTAATCCTTATTTTAATCCAAATCCCTCATCTCTTCTAATACAAACCAAGTCAAACCCTTTCATCAACCTAATAATTTTCATCTTCAATCCTCAATCCTACCCATTCCTCTAACACCTTATTCCCAACCATTCATCTCAAAATAAAAATCAGCACCTATCATTGATCAAGACCACAATCAAATCAAATGAATCAAGCCAATTATCTCTTGATAGCTTATCCTATCTAAAGTAGGTAATTAAAATGGTTATTTCTTAGGAACTCAACCTATCTTAAGTATCAAATCATATACATTACAATCATTGTTTAAGTTATCGATTTTCTACCAATCTCCTTTCCAACCCTTCCTAATTTTTTATCATCATAACTATAAAATACTATACCAATCCATTCTTCAACTCTAATCATTCTCATAATCCATCATCAAACTCATTATTATAATTCAACTCTAAGTTATTATCCTAAGGTCCTAGGGACAAACCCCTAAAATTTTAAATTGTTTACATCTAAAATCATCATTTTTTTTCTAATTTCATAGCTTGGCACATCTCCACCTTGTTTCAGTGTATATGCAATGAATTAACACATTTTCTTCTAGGCCAATGTACACCTCATTACATCTACACATTACTTTAGTATTTTTTATTGTTTCAACATATATGCTTGTGATTGATGACATAGTATAGGTTAACTACACTTGATCCATGGGGTTTCAAAGTATAATTAAGCCACTATGCTTAAGTCCCAATTAGATCATTCAATTTAAAGAAAGACGAAGAAGCCATTAAAAATAACAATTTAAAACTTGAAAGATTAAAAAAAATCTATTCTAAGACATTGAAACTTATCCTATTGGGGGAGTGGTGTCACATTGATGTGGAATGACAACCCTTTCCCAATCCCCTGGATAATGAGCTTGTTTCAATTAGTTTTATTGAAGAAAACTGATTAAACTGATGAGAGATGCATTGTAAAACATGGTTAAAGCTAGATTAATATGATAAAAGCTAAGATGATTGATGTGATTGTATGCAAAGCTATTTAGATGTATGCAAGATTCAAAACATTAAAACCCTAGTTTCAAAATATGCTAAATGGATGCACCTAAGTTACCATGGAATCCATTAATGGATGCTTTAAGCTATTTATGCATGTAAATTAATCTAAATTTTTTTTAAAACATGAAACATGGATGCAAGATGAGAGTGATTTTAACAACATAAGTTTACTATTAGAAGTTGGATCCCTATTCAATTGATGCAAGCCCTATTTATAGGATAGGAAAAATGAAATTGATGGCCAAGATCAAATAGATTAATCAATGGTTAGAATGGAAAGAAGATGGAGGCATGGATCATGGATTCTCATCAAGGGATGAAAATGAAAGATGATGTTTAATCAATGGCTCACAATCATCCAAAAAAACACACTTTCAAAGCTTGCACAAGAATTTTGTTGAAAGTTTGTTACAAGGAAGAATATTCATTTTTTCAAATGAGTGAAGAGGGAAAGAATATTCCATGAGAATATTCCCTTTTAGAGGAAAATTAGCATTTAGTTAATTAAAACCAAATTTTAATGTGCAAAGGGGAAGGAATATTCCATGAGAGTATTCCCTTTTTGGAGGGATGTGCAAAGGAGAAATATTCCCTTGCAAGTGGGAGAATTAGATTTAATTAGTAATTTGATAATTAAAACAAAGTTTCAATTATGCAAATTAGGGGAATTATATGATATTCATTAAATAAAATGATTTAATTAAAAGGGGGATGTGATATGATATTTAATTAAATAGCTTAGGGTTATTTAATTAAATAAGAGGAATTAGGGATTAAATTAGATAATTTTCTTTATCCAATTTAACAGGAAAAAAGGTTAGCATGAAAGGGGGTGAATTAACCCGATTAGATTAGTTAGGTTAATAGATGAAAATGACATAATTAATTAAATAGCTAGGATAATTTAATAAATCCAGTGAAAAGAGGATAGATTTTAGGAGGAAACGATGTTAGTATATTAGATTCGAGTGCATGATATCATTTAGAACATTTTTAAGTGTCTACATTTCATGTGATGCCCCCTCAATTTGCTTATGTTCAAACAACTTCTTAGATTTACATCTAGACTTTATGATGTTGTTTTGCTTGACCTTATGTTGTTGTTTGAAGGACATTATGAATCTGTTGGACATTACTCAGACATGGTGATATTTTGATGAGTAGATATTGTGTCTGTTTGATAACATTATGATGCTTAGCTTAGTGATATTGATAGCATTGTGATATTTGATGTTCTTATTTATATCATGTTTAGCAGATTAGTTGATTACTTATTTGAGTATCATGGATATGATGATGCTATGTATGGATAGATGTAGGAGCTACCATGTGTGAATGATGGGGACAGTGTCTCATCACTTGCTTGCGAGTGCCCTATGACTCTGTGATTTCCCCATCATGGTGTGATAGGATATTTATTTATGTACATGCTCGACCCTTCATTTTCTTGCAAGTTGTAGGTACAGGCATTGAATCCGCCTGATTATTAGGTTTGAGCATGCCATATCCCAATGGAGTTTCTATCTTCAGAGGTTACATTGGGTCCCCCACATCGATCCATCATCCTTTTCAAGGATGAATCTCTATTGTTGCACCCCATTAGTAAGTTCTATTGATATCATTTTGTTTCCATGTGGTCATTTAACCTTCGTCATGCTTTCGATTGAAATTTGTTTGACTGACCTGGGAGTCATGCCTAAGACTTGTGCTTGGTTTGATTATTTCATTTTATTTTTAATGTCAAAATTTGAAGGCTTGGTAAATGAAATTAAAGCTATATTAAATTAAATAATTAAATTAAAACAAATATGGTATTTGATTTTAATAAATTAAATTGAGAGTTATTTTTCTAAATAGAATATTTAAATGAAATATATAGATGTAAATGTGTTTATATATATATTTTTAGCCAACAGTTTTCGTTGAACCAAATGATTGACCTGTTAATGCCCGATACAACTACCAGAGTTAATGGATCCATGGGAGGTGGTTAGTCCATGTCATGAATCTCAAGGGGAGACCATGTACCAACAAACTCCCCCTCATCGTTACTCGAGGGGATTCAATCCTGACACCTTTGGCTCTGATACCAATTGTTGGCCCACAATTTCTATTGCACCAAAAGATCGACCTGTTAATGCCCGATACAAGTGATAGAGTTAGCGAATCCATGGGAGGCGGTTAGTCCATGTCACAAATCCTGAGGGGAGCGTTTACCATCTGCCAACATATATATGTATTAATATGTTGGTATAAATAAATTATGCAGGAATTTTAATATAATAAATTAATACTAATGGTATATGGTGGACAATGTGAAAGAGAGGGATTAAAAGTAAAATTGGAAGGTTAAATTAAGTGAAAATTTTGAAATGGGAGAAATTGAAATTTAGTGGAGGAATATAATATAGTTATGGAAATTAATTGAAAAGAAGTGGAGTTAACTCCATAGGGGAAATTTTCCTTTTATTTCTCATGGAGGAAAAATTGATTATATTTTTTTTCTTTTGGGTTTTTGCCGTGAATGTTTCAAGGATTTTTTCTGAGAAAGAAACTTGTTCCATTTGGCTTTGGATTTGAGAAGTTTTGGAGCTAGGAATTGAAAGGAAGGAGGAAGCATTGCTTTTGGCTTAGATGTGATGGGAGGTGAAAAGTACTGTAGCAAAGCTCCCTCAAACTTGCAAGAAAATCCAGGTTCCATGTTATCTTTATGCTTTCTATTCTTTTATGTACAAATCCCTAGAAGTATTATTCAATTATCACAAAGTGGATGAAATATAATCAAAATATTTCTTTAATGGTTATTTTAGAAGTCCATTCAATCCTTCCATTTTATTCCAAACTGCATTTCTTCCCATCGAGCTATTGCGGTTCTAAAGCTTGTGGTTGTAATTTGTGTTCTAACTTGAAACATTGTGAATCCTGTTATTGGCATCATCCAGTATCTCCTCCTCCTTGTGTTCTAGCATTATTTTCTTCATGTTGTGTGCTAACTTCTTGTTATCATGATTTCTTTCACCAAAAGAGAGAGTTTACTCCATAGCTAAAACCATTGACCTACCTTGGTTGTATATTATAACATTTCTTGATCCTATCATAATTTTAATGCATATAGCTATCTACCCAAGTCGACCTAGACTGTCATCTCTACAAAGGGTTTCTTGTTTGTGCAAGATTTAATCTTTAGCCTAAAAAGATTGTTTTCCCTATTTACAATTGAGACAAGTTCGATACAAATTAATTACATATCACCTATAGAAGTGTAGGCATAAATATACATAGAAAAATACATGCACACTGTTGTTTCAGTCTCTTTATATTAATCTGCACATTGAGTTTTATCTATTAGAACACTAGTTGGGCACTGAAACATTTGTTTACTTCATTTTCCTTGCTGGCTGTAGATAGTCCGGTTTGTTAATAATAGTATATTTGTGTGAACTGGGGATGTCAAACCTTTCTATGTGTATCGACTAAATGTTCTACCTTTATCAATTTTTTTTTAATAGTCTTCCTTTCTATGTCGACCTTATGCTATCAATACTATTTATCTTCTTAAATTATAGTTTCTTGACTTCTAATTGTAAATCATGAGTATGATGTCGACCCAAACAATCCATGCAATGGTTAGTACTATTAAGAAGGGCAGATTTAGCTTCACTTGAGTGATTTGTGTAGGAATCTCCTTACAAATAGATAGGTATTAGGATATAAATGTTATCTCTTAAGACGACCAGTATGTCAAATGTTAAACTTCAAATTAAATTGATAACTTTAGTGCATGAGTCAGTCGATCACCTCAACCGAATTGCCTTCCAAATCAAAGGCTTATAATAAAAGGATTTTTCTGTAGCCTCACATCACACACACCTTTTTGTGGCTTATGTTTCTGCATTGTGTGTAGTGCCTAGGGAGTCCTCTTTAGATGTCATCAGTATTAGGCACCTAGTTATGCACATAAAACTCTAATTAAATTGATAGTTAACTAATTTTTTTAATAACACCGAATTAGTAGTTGACATTTAGTTTTGTGTTTATTATTTGTCTCTTCATTCAAAATCTTATTCAATCAATGGTTGTATCTTGAGGGATCAAATAAGTTTATGTGTAGTGTTAAGCTCTGTACAACATCCTTTTTGTATTAAACTATCTATGTTAAGAAACAAATTATGCATGAGGTCATGATGGTAGGATTATTGGGTCTATCGATTACTCCTTATAATCTTAGATTCTATTTTGTTTAAAAGGTTTATACTTATATTGAACCTACCAATTACCTTATAGATTTAGATTGTGATTTTAATGAATATAAATATATAGATGTGGGTGAAAAGTGATAGGAAAATATATGTATGCATATATATATATATATTTATATGTTATAATATATATATGTGTGTGTGTGTGTGTAAATATGTGTGATTTCGTATAGTTGTAATCAAAGCTAATTTACGATATTTTTTTGTCATTTATGTGCTTTTAACTTAGAAAGCTAATTTAAGGGAATAGTTTGGTGGATTAATAATTTCAATGAGATAATACAATAGGAAACATACAATACTAGAAATACCTTGGAGCAGATAGATAAGTTTTGATTGTGAATGAATAATTTGTGAAACAAATTAGTTTTTCTTCTACTCATATGGCATGAATTGGTAAAATGGAAATGTTTGACTTTGGATTTGAAATGAATGTGGATAAGGAGTCATATATAATTATTTCCTTGAAGTGAATTCCGAAGTCTCGAGAAGCTAGGAGGGAAAAAATTTCATAATGGAATTATTGGAGCTATAATGCTGACTATAATATTTTGGTATGGGTAAGTTGATTATTATCCTTAAACAATGTGTTCATCTTAGGATTGGTATTCATTTTGAATTATGTGAGTGGGATGGGATGATTCCTTGCTTTGAGTTTTGTTTTGTGTTTTGTGTCATGCAAGTGGCCTAGTTTTCAGTTTCTATGGTTTTTTTGGTGGTCAATAGGGGGGTGGCTTCCAATGGGGGTCAATGCACAAAGGGGCACCAGGATAACCCATGTGGAAGTTTGTTAACAAGTGATAACATTAATATTAACTAGGGGGAATGGGTAGCTCAAACATTAAACAAGATAAGTTTGTACCTCACTCAACCTCAAGTGCTCGTTAAGGCTTGAGGTGAGATGAGAAGGCCTAAAATGACATAATCAACTACTTTATCTTCACAAGAGGTAGGTCAATTCCACATAGTTGGAATGAGGGGCCGAAGATCGGTAGAGGCTACTAGGATAACCTAGGATGGGGGCCAGGGCCTAGGAAGATCTACCTAGATAACCTATGTCTGACTATGTGATGACACTTCCCCTATGACAACCATGAGTTCCTTGCTTGTTATTTTACCTTGAGTTTTTATGTGCCTCTAGAAGTATAGTCTTTGTTGTTTGTTGTTTTTCTTCTTGTGCTCGTGAGTTGCGCCAGCCTTGTCATTTCTTGTCCTTGTCTATTAGTTATGGTGGGAACCTTTGTTACCTCCTAGCATGGGGGGTGAACCTTTGGGTTCACATGGTTGGGTGGAACGTGTTACATTCTCCATTGGGTTCCCTTTCTGTTCATGATGCGGTGACTTCTTCTGATCCATGACTTCTGCATTGTGTCTACTCTTGGGAGTTTGATCACTGTACTTGAAAATGTATTGCATCTTTTTCATGTATCAT
>VDFB02339414.1:0-20794 GCA_007258455.2 Sequoia sempervirens | reverse complement strand
TATTGCATCATATTGTAGAGATTCAATCATTTACCACCCAAACCATAAAACCCTCTCCCTAGACTTAGAAACCCTATGTTTTATTGAAAGTAGCACTTGCCAAACACTCCAAAACTTGACAACTGTTGAAACAAGCCTAAAATACCCTGCTCATGCTCAATATAACATAAAATAATGCTACCCAACTCAAAAAATCAATTTCAGTCACCAAAAGCTCAATTATGTTAAGGAAAACTCAACATTTCCTCATTTGGTTTGACGCCCAATCCAAGGATCATCCTCCATTCAAGTTTTTCATGGCCTTTTATAATGTTTCCCTCTTAAAACAAACCACTTCAACTTTGAAAATTAACATTTGAAAGAGGTGACCATTGGTCTCCCTCTTTAATAGACTTTTACAACCCTTCACTATTAGTTGATTTGACTTGACTTAGCACTTTTTGCACAGGTAAAATTATTCGTCATGTCGAAGAAACGAACTATTAAAAGGAAAAAAATAACAGATGATCAACTCAAATACTTTAGAGATAAAGAGAAAAAATAGATGAGGGAATATTGTGAGAAGCATAAATTGGCAACGATTGATGAAAACAAGCCAGTTGAAGAGGAACCTCAACCGTCAAAAAGAGAAAAGAAATTGGTAGCACAAAGGGCACAAATGTGAGAGTAGTGCTAGGGGAGATGTAGATACCATAGTTGGAGACACACCCTCTACCACAAGGGAATACAAAGGGACACCATTAAGCACAAGTGAATATGGAGGGACACCATCTATCACAAGTGAGTATGGTTGGACACCATCCACCACATCTGAAGTTGATAGTACATCATCACTTGGATTTGATGAACAAGGTATGCCATCATCCCCATGTGAACCTCAAGGTATGTATTCTATTCCACTCTTGATCGAAGGTACACAATCTAGCCCACCTCAATTAAATATTAATGAAATTACTAATATTGAGATGTATGTACCTAAGATAACACCACATAGAATTTTGCAGCACATGGAAGGTAAGATTCCAGAATGCACTTGTAGAAGATATGTTGATAAGATTTGGAAAATATTCTTTGAAAGGCTAAATGAGACCACAAGATGTCAACTATTTGTTCAAACGATGCGGGGTTTAAAGTACATAAACATCATGAAGACTCGGGTTGAGAACATCAAATGCATCAAGTGAAAACACTATTGTGAAGAATCTAATGTATGCTTATGAGAGTGTGGGTAAAAGCTCACACTTAAAGGATAGTAATGTCACCCAACGTGTCATTACATCAACTTTGGTAAGCTATCAAACAAAGAGATATCCTCTCATTAAAAAAACAAGTGAACAAATGGGAATTAGTAGAAAAACTTTATCAAAAGCCGTTCAAAAGCGGCAAAGAATTCAGGGCACCAATTCAAATGAATTATGGGTATTCTTAGGAAGATTGCCACATAAAGATAAAAAATTTGTTGAAGCATTGAGAACACTAATTGAAGATTATTGGAAGAGTAATACAAGGCCATCTTCGAATCAAAGGGATGTCGTAAGAAGGAGAATCGATAGTCAGAACCATGAGCCACATCCAAAGCATTTTTTGGATACGACTAAAACCCAATTTTTTTGTAAATTTCAAAATGCTTATCCTCAAATTGGTATTTCTCAAAAAAAATTTGAAATGCTTAAACCTTTTTATGTCAAGATAAATCACACACACACACTACTTGTTGTTGTAGACTATATATTGAATTGACTAACCATTATGATGTTTATCGTTCTAAATGTTTAGATTTGCATACTAACGATGTTTTGTAGGATTGTGGCATAAAAGCCCCACCAAAATCTTCAAGAGAGTTCTTATCAAAAAAATTATGTCAAATAGAGGATGGCCAAATATTCTATAGGACAACATGCTTGGATGGTTCATGTGAGCATTGTGGTGGCTTGCAATGAATGCCAGTATGTCAACATATGGAAAGCACAAATGAGGTGGGACATAAACTAGTAGATTTCGGGAAGTATAAAGCAATGGCGTACACTACAAAAGATGGGTCTCAAGCAAAAAGGTGTGATTTGGTTATTGAGAAGATTCTAGTGTATCAATTTATGTCCATGTTTCATGAGAATCTAGTGTATGAGTATGCAAGGCATACCCATAGAGCTCGATGGCTGGACACACAATTCAAGCTATGCAATGACACCTTTCCACTTGGCAACATAGTATCAGTGGTTGACTTTGCAGAGAACTACACTCTACAGCCACAACGTGAGGTGCAGTCACAGTATTACAACTCCACACAGGTTTCGATATTTGTGCACATAGAATTCATTCATGCAATTGATAGTACAGAGGACCAAAGGAAGGTATTAAGGGGGTATCACTTTTATATTAGTGATGATCGCACACATTCTCCAGAGTTCATGCAAGTTTTCTTCCAGATGTTCTATAGTCATTTGGCTTAGAGGGGCATAGCATACAATCGACATATAATATGGTTAGATAACTATGCAACACAATTCAAGAACACATGCATGTTCTATTGGTTGTGCAGGATGCATCTCACTACACATGTTTAGCATATATGGAACTTTTGTGAGGCTGGACATGGAAAGGGGGAGCATGATGGTGCAGGAGCATGCGTGAAAATAGCATTAACACGAGAAGAGTTAAAGTATAAAAACAATGCATAGTTGACATATGTAAGATCAATCGTCGAGTGTTGTAATGCTTCGATGGGCCTAGGTAATGAAGGTATGTCTTTAGTTCATAGATTTTTTTGGTTGATGGATGATACTAACATTGCACCATATGAGGATTGTTGTACACTAACAAGATCGAGTGAGCTGCTCTTTCCTTAGCTCAAATGTAGGTTCATGGAGTATCGATACGCGTAAGATGGCATGCTTTTGTTCTTCATGTACAATGCAAGCTTGGAATGATTGTGAGTCAGGAGAGTGGGTTGAAAAATGGTTGAAAAGTTATCTTAGCCCACTTCACACATATCGCCCTCCGATGGCATTGGAACTAACACAGATGGAATCATCGATCGACTTTGACCATGTATCAGATCTAGTTCAACCAGGTAATATATCTACTTGCTTAGTTTTTGAAATTCCATATTGTTATCTTACTTTGTATAGTATTCATAATGTTGACTAATTTCAAGAGATATGTCGCACATATAAATGCAGGGCATATTTATGTAGTTATTCTAGATGAAGACAACGAAGAGGGAACAAACTATTACTTGTGTTGTTGTGTTGAGGTTAAAAATAAATTGGAAGCCACAATTATAGATAGAGAAAACATTGAATACCCTACATGCTTAGTTGTTGTTACTGGAATGTGGCTGAGAAGGTACCCACATAAGAGTGTTAAACATTGGTTGTTTGAGGAAATTTGACATACATCATAAGATTCTTCATTACTCAAACCTTGTCGTGGCATCCAATATTTGTTTGACCAAATATGGGGGTAGACCTTTGAAAAAGACCTTGTGGAAGGTCCATGAGTGACCATGAGGCAATACTTGACACAATAAAGAGTAGAGCAGACTCAGATGGTTCATTGGATTAATTTGTAAGTATATGCACAATGGTTCTTATTAATTTATACTTGTATCCACGTTAATTTGGTTGATGCCAATGCTATCATCTTATTTTACTTTGCATATCTATAAGTAACCAAGCAAACATTGATTGGTGTCCCCTTGCATAAAATTCAGATTTATGAGCCATCCAAGAGAATCTTAGGCAAAAAAACAATGCAACATCTTTATTTTGATGATCTTGACAAATCTCAATTATGGTTTTAAGCCATTACAAAAGTGCGTGCAAAACTTGGTCAAAAAATTCAAGTTATTCATTTGAAGTTAACCTTGTCATGACCACCTATGATGTAGACATTATAAGAGCATCTCGAATTTCAAGATATTCTATTCATTAGAGGTGTTGTGTGCAATAGGTATCTTGGAACTCCCAGTGAAGATGTATGACCAGGGTTGACTAAGTTGAGAGAGTACCATGCCTATCTGTAAGTGCCTTCTATCTATTTTGGATGAGCTATTTCTTTTTATTCTTTTACTTTGTGTATCTGTAACTAAACTAGTAAAAATTGATTGGTCTCGCTTTGCAGAAAATGCTAATTTTTGAGCCATCAAAGAGAATCTCAGCCAAAAAAGCAATGCAACATCCTTATTTTAATGATCTTGACAAATCTCAATTATGATTTGAATCCATTATAAAAGAACATGTGAATCTTTGCGAGGGAATCTCAAGTTACTCATTTGAAGTTAACCTCTAAATGAGAACCTATGATGTAGACATTAGAAGAGGATCTCTAATGTACATGAGTGACATTGTAAAATATCTATGAGAACAACTCTTACCTAAGGCATTGTAATGATATTTACATGTATAATAACCTTCAATGCCTCGAAGGAGAGGTTTTTGGTTGATTTGTAACCCATTTTTGATCAATAAGAATGTTATTTTCTCAAAATTTATGAGTTTTTTTTCTCAATTTTCTTCTTGTTGTACGGTCTGTACAGATGCTAAGATGATTTGAAACCTCTTGGATGTTGTAGATAGATGAATTATCTTTCATTTGCACCTATTTAGAGGTTATACTCTTTGTATAGTGAAAGTTATCTTGTTTTTACTATTGCTACCTACTTTTACAGTGTTCTTAGATTGAAGGGTTTCATGATGTAATTCAACCCATTCCACTTTTTATGCCTACTGTAACTTGTGGAATGGGTCCTCTAACTTGTAAAATACATGTTTAACCTGTTTAGAATGTTGTGGAGTCAAGGTTGGGTGTTTGGGATGATGTTCTAGGGCTGTAGCAGGGAATTTTCATGATGAAAATGAGGGTTTCAAGTGGTGTTTTGACAAAATGTGGGAAGGACTATCCATGTAATGTATTATTCACCATGTGCAGGGTATTTTCATGATGAAAATGAGGGTTTCAAGTGGTGTTTTGACAAAATGTGGGAAGGACTATCCATGTAATGTATTATTCACCATGTGCAGGGTATTTTCATGATGAAAATGAGGGTTTCAAGTGGTCTTTTGACAAAATGTGGAAAGGATTGTCCATGCAATGTATTATTCACCTTGGGGTAGAAATTCCTATGCCTTTTAACTCATGTTTGTTCACAAAACCCTCCAAAACAAGGTATATCGGTTGTTCACAAGAAAATGCTTAAAGGAGGCTTCAAATTAAACCTTAAAACCACATAGAAATCAATGCCAACACAAACACCTATGTGGAAAGAAAGATTACACAACATACATTAGCTTGTATGATCTGTACAACTTTGCAAAACAAGGAAGAAACACATAAAATTTAAAGAAACTCAATTTCTTATTGTCAAAAACCTTGAATCCTAAACCAACATTACAAATGATGTCTTCTTCTGCCCACCGAATTACATCGAAAAGAGAGCACAATCACTGTGTACAAAATCATACAGTTTAAGGAAACATCAGATCCCAAAGTGCAAAAGTGTAGCAATGTTTGATGGGGTATTACTCGGATACCATGGTGCTTACGAAATCTCTGTTTGAACCTATTGGATCGCATTGGGACCCTCTAAAATAACCTCTCGGTTTTTGTTATTTCAGAGTGGTTTTCCCGTGGTGTCTAGTTTTCAGTTGATGGAAAAATTGTCAAATGCAAGCAGTGGAAAGTTGCAAGGTGGTGCAACTTTCATTCTGCAACTCGTGTGACCAAACAAACTATTCCAACGCATTCAAATAGACATTTTTACGCTAGACATGGTCCTCTTTCACATCCAAACATGTGGAATTGCTCTGAGCTATGTTCAACCAAATCAATCCCTTAAGGGTCCAAAGGGAAAAATGGCTACAAAATTTAGCATGAGGTTACTCGAACACTGTAACACTTAAAAAATTTGTGTCTAATCCTATGGGATCATGTTGGGCCCCTCTACAATAACCTCTCTTGGTTTTTGTTATCTCAGAGTGGTTTTCCCGTGGTGTCTAGCTTTCAGTTGATGGAAAAAGTGTCAAATGTAAGCAGTGGAAAGTTGCAAGGTGGTGCAAATTTTTTTTTGCAAATCGTGTGACCAAACAGATTGTTCCAACGCGTCCGAATAGGAATGTTTATGCTAAGAATGGTCCTCTTTCACACCCAAACACGTGGAATTGCTATGAGCTACATTCAACTGGATCGATCCCTTAAGGGTCCAAAGGGAAAAATGGCTGCAAAATTCCGCATGAGGTTACTAGGACACTGTGATGCTTAGAAACTTCTTGTCTGATCCTATGGGATTGTGTTGGGCCCCTCTACAATAACCTCTCTCAGTTTTTGTTATCTCGGAGTGGTTTTCCCATGGTATCCAGTGTTCAGTTGATGGAAAAAGTGTCAAATACAAGTAGTGGAAAGTTGCAAGGTGGTGCAACTTTCGTTCTGCAACTCGTGTGACCAAACAGACTATTCCAACATGTTGAATATGCATGTTTATGCTAGGAATGGTCCTCTTTCGCACCCAAACATGCAGAATCGCTCTGAGCTACGTTCAATTGGATCGATCCCTTAAGGGTCCAAAGGGAAAAATGGCTGCAAATTTTAGCATGAGGTTACTCAGACACCGTGATGCTTAGAAACTTTTTGTCTAATCTTATGGGATTGCGTTGGGCTCCTCTATAATAAAATCTATTGGTTTTTGTTATCTCGGAGTGGTTTTCCCGTGGTGTCTAGTTTTCAGTTGATGGGAAAATTGTCAAATGCAAGCAGTGGAAAGTTGCAAGGTGGTGCAACTTTCGTTTTGCAACTTGTGTGACCAAACAGACTGTTCCAACATGTTAAAATAGGAATTTTTACACTAGGCATGGTCCTCTTTTGCACCCAAACATGCGGAATCGCTCCAAGCTACGTTCAACCAGATCGATCCCTCAAGGGTCTAAAGGGAAAAATGGCTGCAAACTTTAGCATGAGGTTACTTAAACACCGTGATTCTTAGAAACTTCTCGTCTAATCCTATGGGATCATGTTGGACCCCTCTACAATAACCTCTCTCGATTTTTGTTATCTCAGAGTGGTTTTCCCGTGGTGTCCAATTTTTAGTTGATGGAAAAAGTGTCAAATGCAATATGTGGAAAGTTGCAAAGTGCTGCAACTTTCACTCTGCAACTTGTGTGATGAAACATACTGTTGCAACGTGTTTGAATAGGCATGTTTATGCTAGGCATGGTCCTATTTTGCACCCAAACACGCAGAATTGCTCCGAGTTATGTTCAACTGGATCAATCCCTTAAGGGTCCAAAGAGAAAAATAGCTGCAAACTTCAACATGAGGTTACTCAGACACCGTGATGCTTAGAAACTTCTCATGTAATCCTATGGGATCGCGTTGGACCCTTCTATAATAACCTCTCTTAGTTTTCGTTATCTCAATGTGGTTTTCCCGTGGTGCCCAATTTTCAATTGATGGAAAAAGTGTCAAATGGAAGCAGTGGAAAGTTGCAAAGTGATGCAAATTTTGTTCTGCAAATCGTGTGACCAAACAGACTATTCCAATGTGTCTGAATATGCATGTTTATGCTAGGCATGGTCCTCTTTCTCACCCAAACACGTGGAATCGCTCTAAGCTATGTTCAACCGGATCGATCCCTTAAGGGTTTAAGTGTAGTATGTTGAAATAGACCATTCCACCTATTGTTCAGGTTGTGTCTTGGTGATATGGGCCTAATGTAAGTAGGATAAGGAGTAGGAATAAGAAAATAGAATTAGTAAGGGCATTGGAAGAGATTACTAATGCTACGCTTGTTAAAAATTCAAAATTGAGGCCCCTTAAAAGCAAGGCTAGAAGAGGTGAAAAGAAGAAATTGCTTGAAAATAAGTTAGAATAGGTTGGAAATAGGGTGAGATTGTGGAGTTTGATGTGTTCAAAAGGTCTGCAGGGACAGGGGAGGTCAAAAGTATGTTATGGCATGACATTCCCTAGTTGGGAAAACATGGGTTTTAAATGAAAAAGAGAGGTTTGAGGGAGTAAATGCAGGTAAAGTCAAGGAGCAACATAATTTGGTGGTCAATTAAGTTTGTGTAGACAGAATGAAGAGTGTTGGAATAGGTTTTGAGGTTCAGGTTTGTGGGTTTAGTTCACCGGTTTGGCCAAATTTTTTTGGAGGGGGGTTTAGTTCATTTTGGGTTTGGCACAAAAAACATGTAAAAACAAAATATATATCTATGCAACCTAGAAGCATGAATTAGGATTAGATTATCACATATCATCATGTAAACAAAAAAACCACCATAAACTTGAATGCCATTTAAAACATGCATGATAAATATTCATCGTTGAAACTTGAATTGTGGTAGCTTGATATACAAAGTCTATTGATGCTAGGGTTCAATTTGTATGATTTTGAAAAAAGAAGCCAACTGAGTAGAGTTATCAACATTATTCGTAAATCATAAGAATTTTTTTAGTACACTAGCCATTTTGATGTCTTTTTGTAGTCTCAATCATTATTTTGTATCATTGTTACATTGGTCTTCAGAGTGGTAGCTTAATATAGCTCCATAATACAAAATTTGGTTCACCTCTGTAGTGTAACAATGACATAGGCAGATTTTTTTTTCAAAGAACCAAAGGGTGACTGCTCAATTGAAGTGTATAAACCATAGAAGTAGAAATTTGCAAAAAATCCTGATTAATCCCAATTTTTAAAAAATCTGTAGGCTGGATGATTTTTTCCCTGATTTTTTGAAAAAATCTAACCTTTTGGTCAATGATTTTTTCCCATTTCAAACAGCAAAATTGCAAAAAAAAATGTGTTTATAACCTATAAGAAAATGTGAATAAAATCACGCTAATTTTTGCGTGAAAAAAAACCATAAGACCATAGCTTGTTGCTTACTATTATGCTTTGATAGATTTTTTCGAAGCATCCATAGCTTGTTCGAAAGTACTTTTTTTAGGCTTTTAGCCATAGCAGCAAGGCAGTGAATTGTTTGATAAAATACTTTGGTAGACATGTATGAAAAATGTGGTAGCATAGACAAGGCAATGAACTTTTTAAAAAAATACCTTAAAGAAATGTGGTTTCATGGTGATGGAATGGCATGATGAATGCAATGACAAGCAAATTGCTATGGATTGTCATGGCATTCCATCACCATTGAGACCAAATTTCTTTGAGGCTTTTTTTAAATAGTTTGTCGCCTTGTCTATGCTATTGCTTATTATTATGCTTTGATAGATTTTTTCCAAGCATCCATAGCTTGTTTGGAAGCACCTATTTTAGGATTTTAGCCATAGCAGCAAGGAAGTGAACTGTTTGATAAAATGCTTTGGTAAACATGTATGAAAAATGTGGTAGCATAGACAAGGCAATGAACTGTTTGAAAAAATGCCTTAAAGAAATGTGGTCTCATGGTGATGGAATTCCATGACAATCCATAGTAATTTTCTTGTCATGGAATTCCATCACCATGAGACCACATTTCTTTGAGGCATTTTTTCAAACAGTTCATTGCCTTGTCTACGCTATTGCTTACTATTATGCTATGATATATTTTGTCCAAGCATCCATAGCTTGTTCGAAAGCACTTGTTTTAGGATTTTAGCCATAGCAGCAAAGAAATGAACTGTTTGATAAAATGCTTTGATAGACATGTATGAAAAATGTGTTAGCATAGAAAAGGCAATGAACTCTTTGAAAAAATGCCTCAAAAAATGAGGTCTCATGGTGATGGAATGCCATGAAAAGAAAAAAGCATTTGATTTTCATGGCATTCCATCACCATGAACCTCATTTGAACATTTTCAAAAGTTCATGCGTTCTCTATGATATTGCTTACTATTATGCTTTTGATAGATTTTTTCCAAGCATCCATAGCTTGTTCCAAAGCACTTGTTTTAGGATTTCAGCCATAGCAACAAAGGCGTGAACTATTTGACAAAATGCTTTGGTAGACATGTATCAAAAATGTGGTAGTATAGACAAGAACTATTTGAAAAAATGCCTCAAAGAAATGTGGTCTCATAGAATGCCATGACAAGCAAATGCAATTGGTAGTTGCTCCTAGTTATTAGTTATGCAATGTAAAGTAATTGCATAACTGCTTAGGTTGACTTTGTAAAAACTATATTGTAATTGAAATTTTGTCATCTATCAGCATCTAGTTATTAGTTATGCAATGTGAAGCAATGCTTTGAGTTTGAAAGATGCGCAATGCAATGTAATCAACGATATGAATATAAACTACAATAATCTATTTTTTACAATTTATTAGTTAAACTCTTCATTTTATTTGCTCTTTATATCTCTATGCTATGGAAATGCCCTTAATTTTTTTTTTTAAAGTTTTATCTCTTGTTCTACTTTTTTTTACCTTTTTTTTAAATCTGATTTTTTTAAAAAAAATTTCTAGACTTTTTCCTGATTTTTTCATGTTATACTTTTGGTTTGCTGATTTTTTCCCCAAAAGATTTTTGCTGCTATGGTATAAACACATATATTTTTGTGATATCAAGGATACTTTTTGAAACTTCCATGCATTTCTAATCTAAAAGGAAAAGTCTTTTACCTAATCTATATGCAACCATGCTTTTGACATTGTCAAAAAGAGAAGAACTTCCTGAATGATGCAAAGGCATGGCCAAGCAGTTCTAACTCTTCACATGAGAGAAGAGAGATGTTGGAGAGTACATCAAGTCAGTTAGAACAAAAGTGTAATCTATTTTATTTTGTAGTATTCCTCTATTTCTCTATAGACGTGTGATAAATTCTTAGTTCAATGATGTAGAATAATTTTTGAAAAAAGAAAGTTGTGTCACAATCCACTTTCAATCTAGCAAGCAAAAATGAAAGCTCGGCCTCTTGGAATTAAAATGTTTGTTTGCAAAATAAATGAATAAGAATGAGGTAGTTAAGGTGTTTGAAGTGATTTAGACATCACTTTTAGGGTTCCCTTGGGTGTGGGTCAAAGTCAAACTCCATAAAACATTAAAAAAAGTTCAAAAAAAGACTTTTTTGGATGCCTAGGAACGTGGTGTAACACCCCTCAATTTTGGATGTTTGGATTGGCAGTGTTTTCCTTGTAATGCTTTGTTCTATTTATGTTGTGACTTTGAAACTTGGTTACTTTTGTTCGCAAATTTTTAAATGATGTGAATGTTATCTTTTGATGTGATGTTATTTCATTCTGATGTTATCCTTATAGCATGTTTTGGATTAACTTAGAAGATATTTGATTTAACGATGTTTTATGCTGTTGATCATATTATTGATGTTAGAATCGTCAGTTAATAATTGTGTATTGGTGAAGGGGACGAGATTGTATCACTCGCTTGCGAGTGCCCTACAATTCTGAGATTTCCTCTTCACGGTGTGTTTGATCATATTATATATGTATGCATGTTCGATGTACTATTTGTTGGCATGTTGACAGGTACATGACATTGACTCCACCTGGTTCATAGGTTTGAGTGTGTCCATTGACAAACGGTAATCGATTGGGAGATAGTAGCTAGGTTTTCTGTGCCAAGTCGTCACCCTAGTCATAGTGTGTCATCGAGTTTGAGTCGAGTTAAGTTGCTTCTTTGTTATTCTCTCTCCTTTTTTTCATTTAAATTTCAGGTGAAAAAGGTAGGCAAGTGGTGTATGTATTTAAAGTCATTTATTAAATTTATCTGGTTCAATGTTATAAATGTTGCCTAATTTATTCATTAATTTAATTTAATTAATAAAATGATCTAATATGAGATTAGATTTATTTTATTGATTAATTAAATTAATTGTGTTGAAATAAATCAAGTTATTCTTTTGGAGATTATAAAGTTAAATTCTTTGGGAAATTATGAAGTTAAAGTCCTTTGGAAATAAAATTGTTAAAAGCATTTAAAAGCATTTGAAATGGAAATTTCAAAATAGGTAATAAAGTCTTGTTGAAAACAATTTTGTTTTAATTTTTTTTAAAAATGGAAATATCTCCAAATTGTTCAATAAATTTAGTTGGTGGGGATATTTTAGGGGTTTGACCAATTTGGGGAAAAACTCTATTTAGTAAATAGAATTTCATAATTTTGATTTTTACATTTTGGGGAAGGAGTTTTTGGCTGTGGCTTTGCTTGGATTGGTGAATGGATTGAAATTCTTGCTTCGGCTGAATTCAAAAGAGGAATTGAAAGTACCATTTTGGAGTTCTTCAAGCTTTGGAGAAAAAAATCAGGTTCTTCCTTTCTTTTTTTTTGGTTTTGTTTCACTTTGGAAAGAATTCAAATCCTTGTTTTGTTGTTTGAAAATCCTTAAGATGATGTTTAAATTCAATGGAAAACCCATGTCAATTGGTTCTATACTTTTAAACTTTGTTGAAATTTTGAAAATGAGATCAAACAAGAATTCAAACAATGGTTAAATAGAAATAAAACCAAAAGAAATTGGCATTTCAAAACTGAAATTTAAACCCAACTGTTGCTTTTCCAATTTGTTATTTTATCACAAGTTTTTGTTGTGCATTTGCACAATTTGGCTAGAAATGGAGATTATGGGTTTATGAATATATACTGTGCTTGCATATATTTATTTATTTATTTTCTGGTAAATAAACCCTGTGTTTTTTTTGGCAAATGTGAAGTTCTCTTCTGTATTTTGTGAAGAGTTTATTTTTTATATTTTAAAAAATGTAATAAAATAAATATTTTATTGTTTTCCTTTGTGGTGGGGAGGTAGGGGAGCCAGCCCCACCACCGGCCAGCCCCCAGGGGAGGCGGGCTATGTGCGTAGCACACAGGCCGAGGCCCCAAAGGGAGGAAGACTGTGTGCTAAGCACACAGGCCGTCGCTGGTGGCTAGGGCCGGCGTGCCCAGTTTAGGGCTCGACCCTTTTGTTTAAAAAAAATTGTTTTGTTTTTTTTTATTATTTATTAATATTAAAATTTTATTTTATATATGTTATAATATATATATGTTATAAAAAAATTGTTTTGTTTTTTTTTATTATTTATTAAAATTTTATTGTATATATATTATATGTTATAATATTTGCATATTATAATATATAATATGTATATATATTATATATATATATACATATATAATATATTTTAATTTATGTAAATATTTTGTTTAAGGATTTAAATATACACATTATATATATATAATATTTATATGTTAAATATTAATGACTTAAGTTTAATTAGTTGGATTATAATATAATATCTTTCTTTAGGCAAATGTTCAATGTGTTTTAATATTTAAAATAGAAATTTTAATATGATTATCTCATCATCATAGTTGAAATAAAAGGGACTTTTTAATAATGTTTATTTAAAAAGTTGATTTTATAATCAAATATCTTTATTTAAAATTTTTATTTTGATTATTATGAATAATCAGGAAATCTTAGAATATAAAAATAATATTTTAGAGGCATATGCTTAAATGATGTGTTAATATTTAAAATAGGAACTTTGAAATGATTATCTCATTTGTATAGATGAAATGAAGTTGATGTTTAATCAAATGTTTTTATTTAAAAAAAATGTTTTTAATCATTTAGTATGACTGAGCAAATAAAATTAGATTATTTGTTTAAAATTCCTTAAAGTTGTCAACGTGATATGATTACTTTGAGTATGAATAAATAATGCTGATTATTTAATTAATTTCATGTACTATACTAGTGTTTGGCTTGGGTTTAGGAAACCCTAACATTAGTTATGGAGTTGTCTGAAATGCTTTCTAAATAATGTTTCGTTCTTTCTCGATGTTGGGAAAATGGGGTTAATTGTTTGGTAAGTCTTCCGGAGTTCTCTAGGATGGGATGTTTTATGTAGTGGTTCGATTTGTGAATCACCTTGGGAAATGTGTAGAGTTGTATCATGTTGTCTCCCCCGATTTTCACGAACGGGGATGGTTAGTGCCTCCTTGGGATTAGGAGTGGGTTATGTGGTTTGTACCTCCTTTGGAAGGAGTGGTTTTTTGATCTTTGTTTCCTCCAGTGCTTGGAGAGGGTTTGACCTCTGTTTCCTCTAGTGTTTGGAGAGGGTTTTGACCTTTGTAGCCTCCAGTGTTTGGAGAGGGTTTTGTACTTTTGTTTCCTCTAGTGTTTGGAGTGAGTTTCCTTTATTTGTTGCCCCCTTGGTTTGGAGAGGTCGTCTTATCTGTTTACTCATTGTGGTTTATACCATATATGTTGTCGATAGGAGAGTGGCTCTTTGTGGGGGTCTTGCACACAAATGGGCACTAGGGTAACTCACATACGGTTTAAGTAAGTGATAACATAAAAATAATTAATGAAAAACTCTCAAACTAATTAAGATAATTAATGCCTCTCTCATAACTCATTCGCTTTTAAGGTTTGAGATGATACGAGAAGTGCAGTTGGTATGAGGGTTTGGCGGCTAGTAGAGTTGAGCCAAGATAACCCAAGATGTGGGATCGGTTGCCTAAGACAGTTGAGCCTAGGTAACTCATAGAAAATGTCATGTGACACTCTCTCTATGTCAACCAAAAGTTAGTTGTTGTACTGCGTAAATGATCCTTGTCCTCTAGAAGCATTGTAACCTTGTGTTAAGTGATATTGTGATTTTTGAGGTTTTAGTTCAGTTATGTTTTTTGCCTATGCCTAGAGGTAGATGGTCTTGTGTTGGATTCCTTGTTACTATCTCCTAGCATAGGGGGTGAGCCTTCGGGTATCACACAGTTGGGTGGAACGTGCACCTTAATCCGTTGGGTCGTCTTCTTGTTCGTGTGGTCTAGATTTCTAGTTGGAGAGCTCGTGGGTTCCAATTTCTTCCTTGCTTTATCCTTTTAGTTGTATATTGTATTTCATTACCCCTCATTTGTTATCGAGGTGGAATTTGTAATATGTAATTATACGTATTGGTTTTATCTCATTCGGGGAATGAGTGTTGTAATCATGTTGTAAATTATATCATTGGAATCAAGTGGTATCTCTTATTCTTTGATGTAAATTATTATGTATGGAATGTATGTGATCTTATTTCTTTAAGTATTTAAATCCTATGGATTTAATTCTTGTTTCTTGTTTGGGTTTAAGTAACTCAGTCTCGTAACCTTAGGGGATTGGTTGGCAATGGTTAGTGAACTTGCATGTTAATTGTTCTTTAAAAAAAAAAATAGTTTGTTTGTGTAGTAATTTGCAACTTCCCCTAGGTTGCGTGGCGGGGCGTTACACGTGGGTTTTGTCTTGGTTTGCCTAGGTTCTATCCGGGTTTTTCTCGGGTTCTCTTGGGTTCTGTTTGGGCGAACTAGACCCAAAAATGAAGGACCCTGGTTGAACCCATAGGTGAATCAAACTAAGACCCACACCACTTGAGCGAACCAAAACTAGAACCAGGGATAAAATAGAAGAACCTGGTAACATAGATAATGTGTCAAGAAGTTGACTACTTCATCTACTCTAAATATTATGTTTTGCAAGTGTTACATGAAGATTATGCATCCTTTTCTTAATTCAGTTGTTCCAATCAAAGGATTAAATATAAATTGGAATCTTTTTATCAATCATTTCATGGAATACCAATTGAAAATGTGTTTTTTGCTTTTAGATACTTAGTTGTTTACTATCAATCAATTAATTTATTCAAGACAAACCATGAAGGAAAGCAATGATCAATGCTAGGGCTAACCAATTAATAAGTATACAAGTGAATAAGTCAAGCATGTACATGTATAAGGGAAGCACAAGTAGTCACAAACACATAAGCCTTGAAGTTTACACACAAATACATAGTATACACAACTTAATACAAAGTATATGCATGAATACAAGGTATACACATGAAAATGCGTAAGTCACAAAGTATACACTAGAACACATGTAAGCCAAAAAGTATACATGTAAGTTGTAAATTATACACTTGAATACACACAACTCATATCTATTGAACCATGAATTTATAATGCAAATATGGACACCATCGATAAAAAAGATTTGTATTAACCAAATAGCCATGTACGCATACATCAATATATGTCGATATAAGTATAAAATATAGTTACAAAATAGCCATATAGGCTTATGAGAATTCCATATAGGCATACAATGTCAAATATATCCAATACAAAATATGTACAAAATTGCCATCTCTAGGCATACAACAAAGGGCTCTGGAATAAAAATTCATTTCTCTCCATGCTCTGGAAATAAATTCTTTCCCTTTTTTTGGTGATCTGATGGCGATAAGTCTATCACTTGTTTATGCTATGCTTGAGGAGTTCTCCTGCTCCTCCTCCTAGAGTTTAGCTCCTGGTGAAGTTTTAACTGTTACAATAAGAAGTAAAAACATTAATATATAGAAATTATATTATAAAAAATGATATATTTAACAAAATAATCACTTATGGCCAGTTCACGATCACTTTCCATGATGGAAATATTTGCATGCCGATGTTGAGGTGTGCTCACGCCTTGTATAAACCATCCAAATAGGAATTAAACTACAAATCAATAATAGTTTGATTTTTCACTAGAACTAACATCTATAACAACAAATATAAATTGAAATTTAGTAATTTTCCTCATACCTCCCCTATTAGAGCCATCGAGGATTATATAGCAGATGAAACATCAATATCCATTGCCCTCGTAACATTTGGAGGTGTTTCTGTCACCGACATTTGAAAATAAAACAACAAACTATTCAATCACAA
Organism: Sequoia sempervirens; assembly: GCA_007258455.2. Lineage (NCBI taxonomy): Eukaryota > Viridiplantae > Streptophyta > Pinopsida > Cupressales > Cupressaceae > Sequoia > Sequoia sempervirens. The sequence continues at coordinate 4,156 of VDFB02339414.1, read as the reverse complement.
AAAAGTTACAATAGTGATCCACGTCATGACTTATAATGTATGAGATCTAATGAATTTTTTTTTATTACAAGTATTAAACTATATATTTCTAATTATCATGCTTACTATTTGCCCTATCCATATCTTGTTCGAAAGGACGTGTTTTTAGGATTTTACCCATAGCAACAAGCCGTTGAACCATTTGATTAAATGCTTTTGTAGACATGTATGATAACTATGGTGGCACAGGGAAGGCAATGAACTGTTTGAAAAAATTCCTCAAAAGAAATGGGGTCTCGTGGTGATGGCATGCCATTACAAGAAAATGCATGTCATGGCATTCCATCACCATAAGACCGCATTTCTTCCAAGAATTTTTTCAAAAAGTTCATTACTTCTCTATGGTATTATTGCTTACTATTATGGTTTGATAGATATTTTTCCAAGCATCCATATAGTTTGTTGGAAAGCACCTATTTTAGGCTTTTAGCCATAGCAACAACTGTAAGGAAGTGAGTAGTTTGATAAAATGCTTTGGTGAACATGTATGAAAAGTGTGGTATCATAGGAAAGGTGGTGAGCAATTTGAAGAAATGCCTCGAAGAAATGTGGTCTCATGTGGTGATGGAATGGAATTCCATCACCATGAGACCACATTTCTTCGAGGCATTTTTTCATACTAATTGCCTTGTCTATGCTATTGCTTACTATTATGGTTTCATAAATTTTTTCCAAGCATCCATAGTTTGTCATATTGGTGCACCTTTGCAAGCACATGCTTCCATGTGAAGTAATTACATCATGCTGCTTATGTTGACTTTCTAAACAACTATATTGTACAGTTGAAATTTTGTCATCTATCAACATCTAGTTATTAGTTATGGAATTTGAAGTAATGCTTTGAGTTTGAATGATGTGTAATGCAACGTAACCAACAATATGAATATAAAAGTTACACAAATTTATTAAGTAGAATTCATTAGTTAAGTTCTCTTTATTCTATTACCTTCGTGTACGTTTGAGTAAATCCACTAGCACTAGGAGGTGTTTCCTTGAAACCTCCAATGTTACCCTATTCAACATCCAAAATCACATATTAAAATACCATTCGTAAAACAATGCTATTAGCATGTAATCATTTATAATTGTTTACTAGTTACATACCCCACTGATAGGTGTACTGCAAAAATAAGTAGGTGGAGGACCGGTGTATCCAGTCTCAACACTGTGACCCTGCAATTTTATTAAAATAATAAAACTAAATTAGTTAATCTTGCATTTCAAAATCAAAATTTAATAAATTAAATTCAATGAACATGCTGACTTTTACCTGAGTATCAATGCCATATGCATCATGGAAAATGTCAGCCGTCCTCTCCATCATCGTAGATGCATATGGATCCTGCGTAGCATCTTCCTGAGTGTCGGTGGGGTCATATGAACAAGTCGCCCTGCAAGATTGACACACATGGGTTCAAAGGACACCACCTGAAGACTCCCTTGGATGGCGCTGTACAATAGGGCTAGTATGATGGATGACACTCCAAGTCAAAGTACTGACGCCTGTAATGTCTCTACATTGGCACTCTCCTTTGCAACGAAAGGCATAACAATGTGCTCACGAGGCGACCTAGCAAGAGATCGTCTCCCTTGTCGCATAGGATTCGGCTATGCACCGGGCCTATCTTGAGCCGACCCCCCACCTCTCCCCTAGAACTCCCTCATATCAAAATAATTTGGGATTTGGTTCAATACGAACTCACTGTATAGTTTCCTAAGAAAATATTGGGGGACTTCACAATTTTTGCACGGTGGGTAATCAAAGACCAAGTACCACCTATCATAAAAATGGTTCCTAATCTCTTGGTGGTGGCACCAATGAATAGGAAACCTCTTCGCATTGAGGCTAAGATTTTGATGTGTTCTAGGGTCAGTGAATAAAGAGAATAAATCACCTTTAGTAATTTTTAAATCTTTTACTTGTTTATTTGATAGTTTATTTGCATATTATGCCCTAGCTGCTTGCCTCCTATCTTGCCATCTAGTTATTTGTTGGGTAATTGAATCTACATTTTTGAACATCTCTTTCAATGAATTTTCTAGGGTCATTCTTTTTGTGGTTGAAGCATATGGATCACTCAACCTAGTGATAAAATCCTCAATTTGTTTTTCGTTGTTCTCAATTTCACTCAAATTTTTTTGAGTGCCAGGAGGGTGTTGAATGATTGGTGGGGGAGGTTGATTTTGTTGAGGATTTTCCTACTCTTCTTGTTGAGGATTTGTAGGATCATTTGCATCTCCTACAAATTAAAAAAAAATTCAAATCTAACCTAAAACAAACAAAATCAACTTGAAACTAAGAAATTCAAAACAAATAGAAAACAATACTTACCTCCTACACCTCTTTGTCCTCGTGGCACCATCTTTGCAAAGAAAAAGTAGAAAAAAAGATGAGAAAATGAATCACTTTCACCTTTTTTTCTTTTCTTTTAAAATGACATAACGTGAGTGCATTATAACATGCTCGCGTTATGATTTTTCAATTTTTTTTGAATTGGCCACAAAAGTGTAACCCAACTTCATGCACCTGCCCCTACCACCGTTACACTTTTTCATTCTGTTATTAAGAGTAGAATGGTGAGAGTTGTAATGACTTGCCAAGTTGTAACGTTCTTGGGACCGTTACTCCATCTTTTAATATTCGATATTTCTTATTTTCTAAACTTAGATCCACAATGTTGAGCATGGTCTATTGAATGTGACATGCTATTTATTGCCTTAATGGCATAATTAATTGTATTTAATAAATGATAGCTTGATAACTCATCTATTATATATATATATATATATATATATATATTTTATTCTTTTCTATCATTCACCATTATTATTGGAATCACCCCCACTTTCTTCTATTTTCCTCAACATGAAACTATATGTATGCATGGAAATCATTAATGTAGTCTAAAAATAAAGGTTACATTCATGAATTGAAATAAATAGTTTTCCCACCATTCCCAAGATTCTTTATTCATGGCCTTAGTGGCCCATAATTCCATACAACTGTTACTTTTCGAATAACACACTTTCATGAGATTTCATTTTGATTATTTAAATTTCTATTTGATATTACTCTTTCAATCGAATACAATTTATTTTATTTTATTATTAACTTTTATTATATACATTTACATTTTATTTACCTATATGTCAAATGTATGCGTTTAGCTTAATGGTTTATTTTAATGCATCAAATCATTAAAACCTCCAAACGCATAAAATCAAATAACCCAAAACATCATTTATCAAACTTCATAAAAAGGGTGAATCAGGGAGGGGCACTACAACTGCTACATGTATTTCACATCTTCCAAAATTGTCCTTCTTCATCATTGAGTGGTTATGCCATGCATCATCATTTAGTATTGCTTTCACAACCTCAAGATATCCTCCATCCACGACTGCATACAAATTCGTTGCACCTATATATGTTTCAATCTAGCTTATTCAAGAATGAAACTTATACAACAAATCTAACACTATATTGGTATTTAACTGACCAAAGGTTTTCTATGAAGGTCATTACTAATGTAGAAAAGGCAGTTCAAGAGGCATTGGAAAAGCAGTATGTTGATATTTTGGCACCACTTAAGGAAAATATGATGCCCAAGAAATTTAGTCTCCCATATGTGCAGAAGCCTACAAAACATCAATCAGTGTGCCTTTATAGTGTTCCTAAAGAGATCTAAGATAACAACAAAAAAAACAAGTTGCGTTAAAAATAAAGTTAAAAAAAAGCTAAAACCAAAAACTAAGGAAAGATGCATTGAATAGGCTTAAAGCTAAATAAAAAATAAGAAAATGTTTTTCTGCGTAGACATGCAAATTAATTAAGCAAAGCAAAGTTGCTTATGAAAGCATTTAAAAATATTGTCTATTGATCGTTCATATCTTCACTCATTCCATGCAATATGAAAATTTACTATATACTTCAACTTTTATAAATAATCTATGAATTTACCTAAATTATATTTCTCTTTGAAATACTTCTTCAAGAGATATAAAATATTTGGTTGTTGGATTTAATGGCATAGGTTTCGACAGAAGATTGACTGCTTCTACATGGCCACAATTAGAAGTGATTACTAGAGGTGACTCTCCAAACTTATTGTAATGG
>VDFB02339413.1:0-22325 GCA_007258455.2 Sequoia sempervirens | reverse complement strand
TTAGACAAGAATATTATTTAACTAGGAAAGAGTATCTAAAGATCTTACAAAATAACCTAAAAAAATAAGTCAATTTAACCTGGCGGTTCATCGGTCAGCATGTAGTCATGGTCATAGGTTGATGGCATAATAGAACTCTTTGGAAAACAAATTTGATTTCACACGGAGTTCTTCAATAAATTTGATTCTCTTTCCTTATTGATTATTATTTTTTGTTTTTTCTTCCACTAAAATGACAGCCACTTAGCTTCTTTGGTCGTTTGGCCGTGTACGAACCGGCTCTCTCTGCTTGACTAATGAAAGCCATGGTTGAGGAAAAGTGTTGCAAATAAGATTCCACCTCTGCTCCAACGTCTACTCATTTAGGATTTCCTGGGTAGTAATTTCCTGCACTTTCGCTGGTTGTTGAATAGAACAAATCAGAAGAAAGGAAGAAAAAACATAAAGCTGAGTTAATCAACCCTACGTCCATGCACGTTCTTGGACATTACATTCAGTTGGAAAATTTTCAATTTTCACCTACTACACGCTAACCACAGAAACATGAGTAATAACATCTTTTCATGCCCTGGGAAGGCTGATAGGTAATACTAATATCCATAACATGGAAATTTCATTTTCTATTCAATTTCTTCTATTTATATTATAATGAAGTCATTTGGTGTTAGATTTAATAAAAATTAGTTGGAAGTTAGATTCTCATAAGGTAGTTTTGGAAAATTTGTATAAGAATGTAATGCTTTATAAGTATTTGTACAATACATTGTAAGTACTTTGAATGAACATTAATAATATTAATATATTTTCATAATTTTTGTGATAACATTATGATTTAATTTTTACAATGTTTGTGATTGTAATTTCTAAAATAGTATTAAAACATAAGAGAAATCCTTGAAGAAAGGAGAAATAACCTTTCTAAGGAAGAAATAAATGTCAACATCTAGAACAAAACAAATTCTATGATTTCATTACCAACCACTTGTATCTAAAAAGTCATTTCAAGCCATCATTTCTAGCCACTATTCTACATAGAATGAACATGGTTCTTAAATATGCAAAAATTTCAAAGCCATTTCCATATCATTTCAATTCTTAAACAATGAAGAAATATGCCACAAATATGGTTTGATTGGACTCAACAAGCACTTTGAAAATGCACCACTTAAAATGAAAAGTTTTTTCCTTGAATAAATTTGAGATAAGATGTGTAGATATATTTATTTTTCATACATTAGAGTAGTACTATATAGATGAAGAATTTATTTTTCATTTATATGGTGCTAGAATAAAGTGTTTTCTTTTAATTGTGAATTTTGAAAGATAGTATGTCAACAGTAAAAGAATGTATAAGTGCATGAGGAGATAGATGTGAATATTAAAGATATAAGTGGAGGGAAGAATCCATAAGGGAGGATGAGGAGTTCATATAGAAGAATCCACACTTGATTAGGATTAAGGACAATGCTTCTTTGAAGAGGGGGGCATGCTAGGCTCTTAATATTGGTGTACATCGGGTTATGAATAGTCGGTTTGTGGCTATATTAACTCTTAATTAAGTAATATTATCATTATTATATTTTTATGTAGTTGTTTAGGTGGGCCTAAGGCTTATATAGGGCTGTCTAAGTTGGCTTGGGTGATATCCTAGGCATAAATAGGTATACATAGGAAATAGTGAGTCTTATTTTATCATCATATTGTGAATTGTGTTCTCATTGGAGATATTTGGAGGTTTACCCCCTTGAAGTGGATTGTTATTTTCAATTATTATCAAGTATTTGCAGCATATTTTCTATCATATTCTTCTATTGTGCAAGTTATTGAACGTTACACCATCTGTTTTTCTAATGCTCCTTTTCCAAAGCCATTTGACATATTTGGTGGGATGTTTGGAGGAAAGGATGTGTTCATGCATCTTCTTTTATTGAATTCTAGAGGAGTCTTGGGAGACCTTCGATATAGGCTTCTTTTCTTTAGATTATGTGGAATATTGCCCCCACATTTATTCTTTGGCAGATATGGCTTGAAAGGACCTAGAGAATCTTTTAGAGGAGTAAGCTGAAGGTTCATTAGGTATGAAAGAGGGTGGTTGGCATGGTCTAGGAGACTATGGAAGATAAATGTGAGGTTTCCTTCCCATTGGAGAAGGGGGACGAAGAGCTAGTGCAAAGATTGGGTTTATAAGGTTTACATTCTGGGTCAACATGTGTTAAGAGATGCCGCTAGTATAAAATGAAAAATCAGCAGGAAGGTCAATGGTCCCCTCCTCTGCTTGATGTTTTAAAGGTTAATACAAATGGTTCTTCTCGAGGTAATCCTAGGCATACAGGGATTAGTGGAGTTGTAAGCGACAGTTTTGGAAAGGTTATTTTCTGCTTTTGTATTTATAAGGGGTAGAAAATTAATAACCTCATGGAAGGTTTGGCTATCCTTTTTTCCATTGAAAGAGCATGTTCTCTTGGTTGGCATAGGATTACTTGTGAATATGATTCTCAAATTTTAGTTAACATGTTGAATGAGAAGAAGTTGGATGAAGCTAACTAACACTTGGCCTCTGTGGTTAGAAAGATTCTTAGATTGAGTTCTATGTTGGATTTTTTCTCTTTCTCTCACATTCCATGGGAGTGGAATAGGGTTGCTAATTGCTTGGCCAAATGGGCCTTTGAGAATGTTAGGGAGTGGCAAGTTGAGGGTTGGGAGTAGTTATCTTGGGATTATTCCCAAGGGTATGATAGTTTGATTATTGAGGATATGGCTCGAGATTATGATATGCAAGTGGTTGGTTATTTTGGGGGCTTCTACCCACTTGGTCGATGGTTGTTGGTTCTAGGATTGATGGTTTGTACTCTATGTGCCTGTCTTGGACCCATATTTCTATGTATGGTTTCTTTTTTATGATTCAATAGCTTTTTACCCCTTTTCAAAATCAAATATGATGTTAATTAGGAATCAAATTGTATTTTCTTAGAGAAAAATATATAGGGGAGAGGACCCAGTAGTTGAGCATGTTTCAATAGTTGTGATAGTAGTTGAGCATATAATACCCAATAGTTGTGATAGTAGTTGTTTATATAATGTCCAATAGTTGTGACTTGACTACCCATAATTAAATAAAATGTATTCCTTTGATCTAAAAGGTAACCAATCATGTGATGCCACATCAACGCTCAACTACCCATGATGTGAATGCACAAGTATTGGTCTCGCTTTTTCTTGGGCCTTTTTGGATACCTTGACAAAAGCATGCTGATGCGACATCATATTTGATGATGTGGCCCTAAAACGAAAGTTATAAGTAGGGGACTTTCCAAGTAAGCTACTATAAAAAATTGGAAGTGATTTAAAATTTCCAAGCAAGATAATTAGAAGCGTGAAGTTAGGGTGCACAACTACTGGGTTCTCTTCCCTAGTTAACTAGAAAAGGATTCTTCTTGAATATTTAATTTATTTTTTTGAAATGATAAAAAATATAGACAAAAGTTGACATCCCATGAAAATTATAACATTTTGAATAAGTTGTGTGTAAAAAATTATGTAAAAACAAATATTTATCAAATATTTTTTCTATGCACTAGATTTTTAAGTTATCTATGTGGGGGGTAAAATCATAGTTTTTTTTTGGTGATGTGCTATCAATCTCACTTTTTCTAAAAGAAATTAACAATTAATTTTCTCTTAAATTTATAAAAATATGTATCTAACTATTTTTTTAAAAAAATTACAAATATAAATTACATTGAAAGTGCTATATTTCATTAGTTTATATCATTTTGAAATTCAAAATATAAACATAAATTTTAAGTGGTCTAAGTTGAAAGGTTATATTTGTCTTGGTAATTTCATTTACAAAGTGTGGCACAATCATGAACTTTTACTGTATAAAGTACCGCAAGCTTGCTTTCAAGTGAGAGACAAAGACCTTGGCTTGTCTTCATTGCAAGTTAAGCCCATAAATGGTTGTTGTATAATTTTCTAGGCACATCACAAAAAGAATACAAGAAGAAGATCCCTAATGGTGTAGATATGCCAATTTAAAGTGCTTTATAATCAAATTTTAATTTAATTTGTCTTTTATTTCATATTTCTAGATGATTCTCGTGTCTTATTAATGATCTAGGACTCTTTAGAAATCAATTTCCTTAGTTACTTAAGTCAACCTTTTGGATGCACAAATTGATAAGATGAAAACTAAGTTCTAGAAAATTAGATGAGTGAGAGATAGATTTTGAATAAAGAAGATAAGGTCACACCATAGGACCCAATATACAAACAAATCTAAGCTATAGAATGTAGCCTAAATTAACATGAAACTTGATGAAGTGACCTAGTCTTGACTAATGCAATGTTTTAAATAAAATGTAAAATCAAAACAAACATTACAATAATAAATTTATAATATATATAAAATTATATAAAATAAAACTTAGAAAAATGTGAACTAAAAACTTTTATTTTTCTAATTACAAATATCATTTCCATATAATATACAATTTATATTGAAAATAATATTAAAATCTTGTCGTCACAAATCATATAAAGCCCAATATCGATTGATTTCATCCAAAAACTGAAACATCTCGCTGCACCAAAATTCACCATAGTAAAAGTGTTCACCCCGGCGAAGGATATCATAGTAGCGATTTTCCAATGTCTTCGTTTCTGTGGTAGGTAATGTTATTGTTTGCACCTTGCTCTTTCTCTTGATTAGGTTTTCTTCATCTGACATGACAAGTTGAACCTTTGAGCAACCATACACTCTTACCTTCTCTACACTCTTCAAATTCCAATAACACTGTGGTATCCTCTGCAATGCCTCACACTTCATTATTGTCAATGTTTTAAGCGAAGGCAGTGCTCCTTCTTCCACTGTTGGCAGCTGCTCTATCTTTTCCATCTCCACCATTGAAAATACCTCTAGCTTGGGAAAAGCTCCCCCCTTGCCAAATTCTTCTGGAAACTTCTCTATGTTGCGACAAGCAACAATCTGTAGGTGCTTTAGATTCGCAAGCTTCTGCAACGGAGGTAGTCGTTTCAACCTGTCACAGTTGAACAATCTAATGTAGCCCAGGTTTTGAAATCCACAAATTGAATCCTCTATTTGGATTAAATGAGGACATGCTAGCCAGAGTTTCGTCAATTTTGACATGGCAGTCATGTCGTGGGGTAACCTTTCCGTATCTGTGAGACCTAAAAATAGAGAATCCATCTGCTTCATGGTTCCGAGCATTCCTTCTCGAATTATTTCACCATTATTTGTAAGCACTAACCTTTTGAGTTGGTTTAGGGCGCCCAAATCATTAAGTGATAGCCGGCCTCCTCCTCTGCACTTATTCCATGCTATATTTCGAGAACCACCTGCACTCAGGTACTCCAAAGACGTAAGGCGTGAGATTCCATGAGGCACGTACTGCAGGCCTTGACAAGAAGCGACATTCAGATATTTTAGGGAAGTCAACTTAGAAATGCTGGATGGAAGTTGTGTAATATCAGATTGATAAAGATTTAACATTTGAAGGTTTCTGAGTGCAGCGACAGAGTGAGGCAGTTTCTTGACTGGGACACAGCTTAACCCAAGGCAAACTAAATGCTTCAAGCTACCTATGTTTCTTGGCAACGACTGGAGGGCAGTCCGTGACAGATCCAGGACCCTGAGAGCGGTCATACTCCCAATCACTTCCTTTGGAATTTCGGTCAAAGAAGTATTACCAGCCAGTAGCAAGGACCGGATATAGGGAGCTCCGAATGCCTTTGGAACCTTAGTCAAACTGTTATCCCTTAATGAAATTCTGATGTGTCCCCCACAGCTATTAGCGGGAAACTCTCCAAAACCTCTGCGTGCCTGAAAGAAGCATTTTTCTTCCTTCTCAGCAATTTGGTGTGCCAAAAAATGGTGCAATACATCATGCACCCTGAAATTGATCACCTTTCCCTCGTAATCCTTCAAGATTGGTTCAATAAGGCATCGGTCCGCTAACAAATTAACGTACATCTCTCCAATTTGGACAGGATCTGGCCCAGCCACCAACCCTTCTCCAATCCAGTAGTTAGTAGCCATTCCAGTATGGATGACTTCGTCTTCTGAGAAAGCGGCGAGGCAGAGGAAGCACAACTGCAAGGAAATGCCATAGCCGGAGAAGTCGGCCAAAGCATCGTAGCTTAATCTCAACCTGCTTGAAAGCGACTGTGTAACATCGTTCTGCAATCTCTGGAGTGCGAATTCCCATTCATTTGAATGGGCAACGCCTGCCATTGCCTGCCCGACTACTTTGATGGCTAATGGAAGCCCTCCGCACTCCTTGCAAACGCGCCTCGCTATTTCTTTGTCAATGCTCATGGGCAGAACTCCATCGCTGTGTGGAAAAGCATGGGAAGAAAACAATCTCCAGCTGTCATCCTCAGTCAAGTCTTGCATTTGGATGATTGATGGAGGTGGAACACCCAACTGTGAGAGCACACTCTTACATCTGGAAGTGGCAATGATGATGTTCGAGTTGTGTAGGGGAGAGTGAGGAACACACAGCTCCTCTAACAACGATGTTGCACTCGTTTCCCAAACATCATCTAAAAACAAAGCAAACCTGTGTTTTCTCATGCTTTCATTCAACCAAGTTTTCACACGGTCTTCCTCTGTACTGTCCAATCTTTCATTTATTTTAAGACCTATTTGTCTGACAAGATCATTTCTGAGAGCATTGAAAGATGGAGTTTGTGAAACAGTAAGCCAAAGCATTAAGTCATTACAAAAGATACTGTGTACCTGGTCTCCGTTGAAGACTCGTTTGAGTAGTAGAGTCTTACCGGCCCCGCCTTTCCCAACAAGGCCAAAACGAGACACGTTTTTGTGCTGCTCTGCATCAATCAGCTCCTTAATTCTGGTTGATGTAGAATCTTGTCCGACAATCAGTGCCTCTTCAATATACTTCGTGTAGGAGGCAGCTGAAGAAGTGGATGGAAAGAGATCTCGGGATGTGCCGGTAATTGCTGAAGTATGCAGATTAAGAGAATCCATTCTCTCTTTAATCTGCGCAAGCATTTTTTGATTGGTCACATGCTGCTGTAGTTGATGTAGAAAAGCAACGTAAGGCGTGGAAGCTACATGCTTTTCCACATTTTCAATGAGGCGCCTGATCTTTCTGCTCGTGCTATAACGATGAAAGAGATGACAGTATGAGCGTACAGTGCAGTGGTTGGCCAAATCAGATGCTTCCTCCAGAAGAGCATTCAATTCGTTCAGCCAACTATTGACCGCGAAGGGCAAAAGAGGGTCAGAGGATGTACTCACTCTGCCAGAGTTTATAGCTTTTCTATATTGTTGCATTTCCATGTTCATTGATTGAATTTTGAGAAGCAGGACTTTGAGGGCATCCAACTCTTTCCTACATCTGATGGCAACACTGATGTATTGAAAAACCTGACTTGCAGCTAAATGAATAGCGTAACCAATCATTCCAGGGATAAAGCCCGGATCAGCCATTTTGGGGACACCTTAGAAAATTGAAACTCTAATGAAAGTTTCTTTATCAGGGAAAAGAAGGGAAATATAGCTAAATAGCAGCTAAAGCTTTTGCCAGAGAAACAGACTAATCTGCTGGGTAGTCTGAAATGCTAATAATCTATAGTTTCACAGAGACATCATTAGACAAGATTGTCATTTAAATAGGAAAGAGTAGAAAGATCCTGTAAACAACCAATCGAAACCAGTCAATTTAAGCAGGTGGATCATCCGTCAGCATTTAGTCATGGTCATAAGTTGAAGGCACAATAGAACTCTTTGAAAAGCAAATTTAATTTCACACGGAAGTAGTCAATTATTTTAAAAGTTTTCTTCTTTGGCGTAAGTCTAAATTAAAATAAATGTTGCTAACAACCCCCTCCTCCAACCACCAACGTCCAGGCCCGTGCTTTAGAACTTTCTTGGGTAGTAATTTTTCGTGCTTACGCCGAAAGAGGCGGAGTGTTTGAATAGAAAAAGTCGGAAGGAAGAGAAAATTAAGTTGTCAATCAATGCACGATCTTGACCCCCGTAAACATGACGACTGACAACACCCTTTCATGCCGTCGGAAGGCATTAGACTTTAAGCCAAAGAAGAAAACATATATATATATATATATATATATATATATGGGGTATTGAGTGAATGCAGAAAATTATATTTTTAAAAATAATAAAAGGATAGTCAATAGGCTATCACACAAGTAAATTCAATTATAAATTTATAAAACTACATGACAATTTTTAAAATTATTAACAACTGTGAATAGTATCATTTTCATTTTCCACCATGTTTAATATCACGTTTTTGCCACCAATTCTAGTAATTTTTTATTTGATTTACTTTTGGGACCAAAATTTTAATGAATAGGTATTTGTTATGTGAATTGGTCATTATTAGTAATTTCAATTGTAACTTAAACAATCCTTTTACAATGTTTTATATGTATCTTATATATTTTTAGATTGTATGTCTTAGAGTATTGAGTTTTTTACACCAAAAAATGCAGATTACAAATACGAAATTGAAGTTAAAAACTATAAAATGGTATAATGTTAATATATAATATATCAATAATGAGTAGTTTGCACAAAGATAATAGATAAATGTCTACAAGATTATTGTCTTAGAGTCTTAAATTATTTGATTTTCTTTATCTAATATCAAATTTTAGTATGGTCATTATGTTTATCCAATAATTTAACATATTTGACCATTTCCTCTATAATTGATTCAATAATCCATATTTTTCAATAAATTATCTTATTTTCACTTCTTTATTAATTAACAAATTTTATTAATATTTTATTATTTTATTTATAAAATCATTATTCAACATTATTCACACCATCTGGTTTCTAGTCTAAAATCACTTAATCAACATTCCTCTATAGTCCACATTAGATAAATAAATCAAAATATTTATTTATGTCCCTCATCCTCATCCCAAAAATTAAATAGATGTTTTTATCTATTTAATTGTTTATTTATACACTTTTCATTAGTGACCTAAAATCAATTATCCCTTTAATCCCCCACTTGCACAAACTAACCTTTTTCAACTTTCCTCATATCATGCAAAATCCCCATATATATATAAATATATATGATATTTGTACACTAGTCATGGTCTCTTTTGTATATATATATATTTGTACACTAGTCATTGTCTCTTTTGTACATGTGACATGGTATTGGTACTATCCATCTAGAGTACTCCCAAGTACTCCTATCTTCACCATCCCTTTTACCCAAGTTCTCCTCTCATCTTTCCAAGGTTGTCGACCAATTTAAGCCTTTAATCTTTACTTTTGATGTTACCTGCATGGAAACCTGAAATGTGATCTTAAACTAACCACGCTTTGTTAGAGTAATCATATAGCACTCAACCCTCATTGTAATTATCTCTCGAGGTTTCTTATCTTTTGATAGTGTCTTGCTTTCTGTAGCTTTTTCTTCTTTTGGAATATTGCATATATTGTTTGTAGATCTCTTGCATGGAAGGTTTCATTGTTCATTGTTTGATCCTATGGCTCATGGTTTTGTGGTTTTTCACAATACTTAACATGGTATCAGAGCCTACTAGGTACCTATATTTTCAACTTGCATCTTGCATGTTGAGTAGTGTCATTGGGGTCACTCATACAATTTCATGTGTTGTTTGTATTTTCAATTTTTAGATGTTTTGTCTTTGTTTTCCATCTGATCCAAGTAGTGTCATTGGGGACACTTATGTAGATTATTGTCTCTCTTGTGATTAGCGTTCTTCAAACTATTGGTACTTGTATTCTTTATTTACATCTTGCATGTTGAGTAGTGTCGTTAGGGTCACTCATGCATATTCATGTACCATATGTATCTTTAACATCCAAATATTTTCCTTTATTTGCCATCTGATTCGAGCAATGTCATTGGGAGCTTTCATGCAATACAGTCTCCTTGATCATGATATTTGAATCTTTAATTTCCAAATGTTTTCCTTTTCTTTGCCATCTGATTCAAGTAGTGTTGTTAAGGGAACTCATGTAGATCTTGTTATGTTGATCCTGATGATCATTTGTTTCAGAGGAGGTTCTTCATTTCAACACCATATTAGTCATCGTTCAATAATTTTCTACAACTTCTTCATGTTTTACCGATGTTCTACATGTTCTTATTGTTTTGGGACATTGTTTTGGTTGGAGGCTTCTCAGTCTTTCACACCTTGATTTCGAGGCTTTTATTCCTTCATTTTCCTTTCTCTCTTTTTGAAGAGGAGTTTTCTTCCATTGTGAACATTTTGCTCCTCTCTAGTTGTGAGATCTTTGTTTTGTACATAGATTGCCTAGCATGAGTCTTTTTGTAAGTTATCCATACATTCTTTTAGGGTTTGAAACATACCTAAGTTCATCTTAAAGGTGTTAGAGTAATCATTAAGCAGCTGTATTAATTAATCTTTGAAATTGATTATTTGTCCCAAATTTATTTTCATGCATGGCTAAACTTAAGGTAGCACATGTTTTAGAGTTTTTCTCCTATATAGTACTCAACCCTTATTTTAATTATCTCTTAAGATTTCATATCTTTTCACTATCTCTTGTATTATGTAGCTTTTTCTTCTTAAGGAATATTGCATATCTTGTGTGGAAGGTGTCTTTGTTCATTGTTTGATCCTATGGCTCATGGTTTTGTGGGCTTTCACAATTCTTAACACACTTGACTTTACCTATTCTAATATTTAATTAAATAAATATTTATTATCTATTTAATTAGTTTATACATTACTCTTATCCACCACCTTTAATTAAATAAATCTTATTTATTTATTTAATTAATTATAGCCCTATCCAAAATCAACCAAATAAATAAATTAATTAATTTAGAATAATTAATACCCATTACCTTTTTCTCTATTACTTAATTCCACTTTATCCTTTATCATTATCCATTTAATCCTAGCCCTTTATCTTCTTCGTGTGGACCATAATTGAATCTATCCCCATGTGACAAGTGTCCCCTTCACATGTCTAACTAACACCTATCAAATGGGTTCTTCCACTTTCATCCAAGTTGGTTTACTCCTTGAGCCTATCATTCCTTCCATTTCATATCCTCCTCAAAATGGACTCACATCTTTCTTCGAAACCAATAAGTATCCCATTGAAAAAAGGATTTGGTAAAATATGAAATATAACTTGGAAAAGGGTTAGGCCTTCATGATCAAGGCATACTAGAGCCTATTCATATAAAAAAATCCAAATTCTCATTGCCTCAGCTACCAAGCTCAAGACATTAGTACATATTCTATCCATTCCAAAATCCATATCCCTCCACTTAAGTCCAAACATTTATATCCTCCATCCTCCAAATCCATCTTGGGTCATTATATTTCAAAGCCCAAGCCCTCATCCCTTCCATCTATTTTGATTTCATTTATCACAAAACCAATTCCTTCATCTCTTTCATCCATATTGGGTCCTTATATCTAGGCTCCATCCATCATCCCCATCACTCCTATTAAAAAATCCCCTTTATCCTATTAATCCATCACCTCAAATCCCAAATAAAGATCAACAAAGACACATATCCTTAAGATCCTTCTAATATACTACTTATATCAACTCATCCATAAGACCTCCATATCAATCCTTTCCCTCCACTAACCCCATTTCTCTTGGAAGAAATTTAGATGCCAAGTATAAAATGCATAAAGCCAATAATCAAAATACATCCAAAGAACAACATGTCCCATAAAAAAGACATTCCAAAACAAAGAAAAATTTGATCCAAAATAGAAAAGCTAAATCCAAGAGGCCACAAAGGCCCATGAATTCAAAGAAAAAAACCACACTGATTCATAAATTACTCATAGAAGCCATGCATCTCAATGAGCAATCTAAAGTGGTATCCAAACTTACTAATCCAATAGCTTTGTCCTCTGATAAGTCCTCTAATCTTCCATTTAAACACCCCACATCTTCCAAATCCATTTTGGGTCCCTATGTCCAAAAATATACATCATCTCCTCCATCTAAACCTCAAAATCCAAAATCCCATCCTCCACAAATCCAACACCCTTTAATTTGTGTGGGCCAATTTTGATATTTCCAACATTTTCATCCACTCATCCACAAGTCTTCCAATCCCCCATCTATTATTCAACATTCATCCTCCACCATCATCCTTTAATCCAATACTTTGCATAACTCATCTTTTTCCATTGTGCTATAATTCTACCAACACTTATGAGTGTACCTCCACTTTTCATAGCCTAATAGAGCACATCTTCAAGGGTTACCATCCATGGAACTATAGATTTGAGTCCTTTCTCCATATCCCTGTCATGCATCCATTATCTTCCAAATCCACCTATCCACATCATTATCATTATCCCTTTCCATCCTTATTATTCCAAAAAATTAAAAAAACAAAAAAAATGTAAAGAGAAATTATTTGTCCAATGGTGAAACCTCTTCTTGTGGAGTCTTGGGAAAGTATCATGATGAAAACCTAATAAGCATCATGTGTAAACCTCCATCCTCTTTCACTCTACACTATGGGGAAAGCTTCATCAATAGAATATCCTATCCACATATTTGACCCCCATCCCCTATCCATTATCCTATCTAAGTTCATACCCCCTTCCACCTTTGACCTTGAATAGGGTAAGGATCTTCATTAGAATCACATATCTTAGCTACCACATCTTATCCCATCCTCCAATATCCACCATCTCATTTCCGTCATCTTATTTCCTTCCATATTATCCAAATCCATCCACCCTTACCATATTTGATCTTGATGAAGAGCCTAACGGTCAAATATCCAAGCACCATGGATTCTATCTTACCTACCATATTCTATCCACATCTTTCATTATCCTTCATCCCCTATCCATTATCCTTGTAGTGTAGGAAAATACACACCCTTGCATTTTCACACTTGTTTGGGCCCGCCTTGCTTTGTTTATCCTTATTTATGTCTTAATTGGTCCTATTTTGCATCAAAAAGCCTAATAAACTACACCTTTTTTTGGCTAATCCCAACAAACATCAATGGATAAATGATAATTTAATGATTTTGGTTGTGTCCTTGATTTTTGGACTGGGACTAATAAGATACCTAGGGCATCTTTGTCCCCCAAAGGTCTTGGGACCCTGATTTCAAGTGTGCCTTAAATGGGCCCCTTTTTGGAGTCTATTCCCCAAGTTTCATGCCTTGGGACTAAGATGCCATCTAGGGAATCTTAGTCCCCATTGAGGTATTTTCGGGATTTAATTTCAAATTTTGGCAAGATTTAGCCTCCTTTAATTAATGAATTCATATGTTAGCTTGGTGTGGTGTAATTTCAAGATATTAAGCATAGATAACTATAAATACAAGGTTCATTCATTCATTTCTCATCCAAGTCTTTTGTGAGAGCATTCCTAATAGAAAATTGAGAATTGAAGAGCAAATCATCAAGCATTTGGAGCCATAATCAAGATTCAAGCATCATATCAAGGAGATTTTTGCATCATGTTTGTTATTGTGCTAACATTTTTGATGTAGGGTTTATGATTCAAGCAAGTGTTTTGTGCAAGATCTACATCCTTCAAGCAAGAGTCAAGAACCACATCCATTGTAGGCATTTCAAGCATATTTTTAGCACCTTATTATAAGGGTTTGGTGAGTTACAATATAGTACTTTGTTCATTCATCATTTCCCTCCTTTGTTTCATTTCATTTCAAGGTTTAATTACCAGCAAGGGGTTTTACCAAGGCAAACATCAAGCCTCACGACCACATCCAGAGATTTCAAAAATTCAAATAGGGACTAATAAGATACCTAGGGCGTCTTAGTCCTCTTGAGGGTATTTTTTATAAATTATTTTAGATCTTGTTCCGACATTCGAAGATTCCGCATCTGCCTCAAAAAACAATAGCAGGACTAATAAGATAGTAAGGGAATCTTAGTCCTCCATAGCATATTTTGACAGCTTCTTTACATTTCCATAACCCTTGTCACATTTCCAGACTTCCCAGGTACACATATCCTAACTTGTTGTTGCATTATTTCATCATTTGCATCCTTCATTTAGCTTGCATTATTAGGTTTTGTGAGTTGAATGCTTATTTGTCTTTTCCAAGCTTTTGCTTGGTGGTCAACCCCTTAAAGCTAAAGGAACCCCTTCCTATGTCTTCCTTGTTGAGAATTGTCTCACCTTTGAGGTTGATAGTCAATCCAATTAGGGTTCCTAGGACATTATTGAGTGACCAAAGTAGAATAAGTGGGAACATCCCCCCATCCCTATTTTTCTTTGGTTCATTTTGGTGAGACTTCCAGCATTTTTACTAGAGCATTCATTTTTGATTTGGAGTTCATTAAAAGTCCTAGATCAGGTTGCATTCATTCTTTCATTGCATCTTGCATTAGTGAAAGTGCATCTAGGGTTTCTCATATTTACATTAGTGAAAGTGCATATAGGTTGCATTTTTGCTTTCTTGCATTATTTCATCTCATTGAAAAACTAAAAAGTGCATTTTTCATCATCCTAATTGCATTTAGTAGCATTGTTATTGCATTCAAAATTGAAAATGCATTCACTTTTGCATTCAATTGCTTGTCACTGAATTACTTTTTCTTGCATTCATTTGCATATTTTCCTATTTCTAAACATCATCTCCTTGAATAGGAAACCTATGAACACTATAAACAATCCAAATTGTTGTTTTTTTGACAAAAAACCTCTGCTAGGACTAAAACACCCTTCCCGGTGTCTTAGTCCCTCTTAGGGTTTCTTTCGAATCCCTCTCTCTATTGTTCTTTACATCTATTTTAGTCCACGAAACCTCAAAATTTCATCAAATTACAACCAAGACACCCTTAAGCTGGCATCTAGAGCCATGTTAACTTTTGAATTTCTAGTTTTGAGTTTGAAATTTATTTTATGTCGCGGGTATATGCAGGGATCATGATGGGCCAAAAAAGTGAGTGATATGATGGGTATTATTTGTAGGGTATGTAGGTGATGACTTTTACCCAAAATTGATGAAATGAAAAAGGTTTTTAAAAGGAGATTCTTAGCCTTCCACCAATATAAATTATGTTGTACTTTGAATTTATTAGACAATTATTATTCATTTTCTATTTGAATTACGACTAAAGGCCTGATTGATAGGTTGATAGAAAAACATCTATAGCTTTCAAACAATATCACATTTTGAATCTTGAAACATACATCACATTCTATGCTTCACATACTATAGGATTAAAAAGAAAGGAAAATGAATTTCATGAAGTTTTGACCAAGTTAAAGATGGTTAGACATACAAGTTTTTTATATTTTTTTAAAAGTTGTAATAAAATTCATAATTAATTATTTACTTGAAAAAATTACAAAAAATATGCATCACACATCGAGACATTAAGGTCTATACTTATATCTAAAATATTATAAACAAATATTATCATTTTATTGTGGTTAGAGATTGGTCAGGATAGACACCCACTTCTTATTTTCCACTGAAATATAAGTGCTCACGCATTGAGAATTTCAAATTTTTCACCAAATGGGAATTTTTTTTTCTTTTAAATAAACCTAGTGGTTTAGAAACTACATTCAATTTTATCTCTGATTCTATTCTTAAATATTTTTGAAATAATATAGATAACTTATTCAAGATTTTGCATCAAGTTTCCTAACTCTGTTTTTGATTTTTTAAGCCCACTTAAGGGCCTATTTTTTTTTCCATGATGATCTTGCACATACCGTTATACGGTACATTTTTAGTTTTCTGTTACAGTTTTCAAAATTGTTGTTAGTTTAATTTCTTTCATTTCAAGGGTATTTATTCAATCTTGCATCATGGATATGTGATTTGGAAATCTTTTGATGTCCTTGAAATCTTTGGTAGATGTGTCAAACTGTGCTTTTGGTAATGACCCTAATGAAATTGAACTTACTCATGTTCACACAACTCCTAATGCATGTCCTCCTCGTGATGTTGACATCATTGGAGAAGATGATGAAAACATGAATATGTTCCTAAACAATTGTCTTAACAACCTTGAAGTGAATGCATCATTTTATCCATCAATGAAACAACCAAATCCCCCTACAATACCACCTCTTGAGATGTTTGGTTACTTACATCCCAAAACCAAACAAAAGTTGAACCTAAGTTCCCTACAGTAGGTAACCTAGCTCTTCCAAACAAGAAAACACTCAACCATTTTATGGTAACAAAGTAACAAACACTCCCATCAACCTAGAAGAAACATATGGAAAAGGATTCTCAATTTTGAGTAAACAAGGTTGTGATACAACAAGTGAACATGAAATTCATCAACTCCTAGAGCAAATACCAACTAATGAAAACACAAAAGTGTTAGGATATCAAGATCCTCCTCACAACATAAGTGCTCCTAAAGAATACCTAAGACTTTGTAGTGATGGTATGGTAATCTTTGATTCTCCTCCTGATATGAATATCCTTCTTCCTCAAGAAGAAGAAGAGATTATGTTTGCGATGTCCAAGAGAGATCCTATCTTAGCCATTACATCAACTGACTTATTTTGAATTCTCAAGACCTTCCAAAATATGATTTCATCAAATCACTACTTAAAGCTATCAACCATTTATTTATAGGCAGTAAGTTTCTCATCCTTTATATTGTAATAATCATTATTGATGCAAGATAAAGCAATTTTGAATGACCTTGGTATTATATCTCCTTGGGGTGTAATGAAAAATATCCTTGCTCCTAAACCATGATTCATGTGAGATCCATCAAAATAAAATTTCCATGTGAATGAAGTATCTAGTGTGAATATGGACTGACTGGGGAAGTCTAGTATCAATGGATGATCTGCTATCATGGGTACATCTGCAAGTTGATCGTCTATGAATTTTCCTTTTATTACCTTTAACTCAACATGCTAGATGTTGTACTCACTTAATATCATGACCAATTTGGCTAATTGATTTGTTAAGGATGCTTTGCTAAGGAGATGCTTCAAGGGTTCAATATTTTCTATTAGCATTATTTGGTGATTCAACATTTAATTCTTGATATTTTGAGTGGAAAACACCACCATAAGTCATGTGTGTTCAATGATACTATAGTTGAGCTCGTATCCAACAAGTGTGTGACTGATGTAGTAGACTGCTCTTTCTCTTTCATCATGATCATTTTATGCTAATAGTACCCCCAATATTGATGTGGCCACTAATAATGTACAGTATGAGGTGTTTATCATCAATGAGAGGCATGCGAATAGGTGGTGGTAATAGATAGTCCTTTATTTGTTGAAATGCATCTTGACATTGGTTCGTCCACATGAGTGGTACTCCCTTTCATAGAAAATGTTGAAATGTTTGACACTTATCTACAAGTTGAGTAGTGAACCTTTGAATGGACTATAATCTTCCATGTAATGTTCATAACCGACTTATGCTCATTGGTGGGGGCATGTCCATGATAGCCTCCACTTTCATGGGATTGAATTAAATGGCTCTTTGAGAGACAATATATCCTAGGATCTTGTCTAAGGTTAGCCCAGAAAAACACTTCTTTGGGTTCATTCACACTTTGTATTCTTCTAATCTCTTGAAAATATTATCTAGTACTTGTAGATGGCCACCCCTTGACAGTGATTTTGCTAGCAATTCATCTACATAATCCTCCATAAGCATGTGAATGAAGTCATGAATGATGGTAGTCATACCTCATTGATGTGGCTCCAACATTTTTCAACCCAAATGGTATAACATTCCAAAAATATGTTCCCCAAGAGAAAGTAAAATTTGTCTTATGTTGATCCTTAGGAGAAATCCTAATATGATTATACCTAGAGAAATCATCCATGAGTGATAACTTCTCATACCTTTTTGTGATATCCACTATGATATCTAGGTTGGGAAATGGGAAGTTTTCCTTAGGGCATGCTTTATTTAGATCATTGAAATCAGTACAAATTATGATTCCACCTATTGTTTTTGTCATGGCCACTAGATTGGTAATCCATTCCATGTAGTCAATGGGTTGAATGAAATCAATTCCTAATAACTTCTTTAGCTCCACTTTTACTAGTAGTGTAATCTAAGAATTAATTTTCCTTATCTTTTGTTTGATTGGTTTGGCATGAGGGAACAATGGTAAATGATGTAGCACTAACTTAGGGTCTAATCTGGGCATGTTAGCATAAGACCAAGTGAAGTTAATTTGTATTTTTGAAAAGAGTACAAAACTTTGGTTTCTCCATCTTTGTCAAAAATGCTACTAAATGGATGATTCTAAGATTTTCATCAGTGCCAGTGTTGACTTCCATGGGTTTATCTACTAGAAAAGGTGATTTATCTTTACTTATAGAATTTACGTACTATTGTGCACTTTCTGCACACATGCCCCACCATAGGTAGGGACCCTCTTTTTCTTTCTTTTGTTTCCTATTTTTTCCTTGGGTCTTGAACTTTTCCCCTTAGGGGATAAGTTCCTCCGATTTTGGGTTTTTTTCACCTGATAGAACTAATGACATATCTGCACTTTGGGTTCCTTTTTATGCAACAATTTGATCTCAAATGTGGCTTTAGACTTCAACTCTTTATGTAAATTTGATGAAATCCCTAAATTGTGCAAGTCAAGGAGGGATTTTGGAGAATCCGTCCCTTGTTGAATTTTCTGAAGGGGTGTTCTTTCAGAGAATTCGACACTAGGTTGATTCCTTGAAGGTTTGTCCATTTGAAGAATCTAACCCATGCTAGATTTTTCATATACATCTCATCGTTGTATTTCCAAGCTATGAAGGGTCATGTCACCACATTTATTGCTCGATGGTCATTGTACTTTGGGTGCATTTATTGTCATTTTGAGGAGTTTTAAGTCATGATTTTTCCTTTACTCTTCATTATGCATTGTGCTTTGATTTTGAAACCTTCATTTTCTCTCCTATTATTCGGCGGTTATGATTTGAGCAGTAACATTTTGGGGGATTTGATTGAAATTTCAAGTGCTTTCTTCTTGTTGATCTTAGTTTCCTCAATTGAAAGGTAAGGGCTTCAAATCCTTCATGAATTTAGTTTGGTTTTGTAATAGTTTTGGTGATTCAATAGAGCATATTCCCTTGGTTTTCTTCTTCATCAATGCTTGATCTTGGGGTGTTGTTGTTTTGGTTCATTTGATTGCCCTTGGTGTGCTTGATTTTTAATGCCGAATGGTGGATTTTTGGAGTGGTTTATGGTGTCCTTTGATATTTATGGGAATTCATTTGAATTTTCTTAAATTAGGGCATCATGGTTTGTGGTTTTCAAGTTTTTGTCACTAGGGCACAATGGTTCTGCGAAGCTAGGGTTCACACTCAATTTTTTTGAAAATGTAACTTGTATTGACATTTGAATTTGAAGTTGATTTAGTGAACCTTAGTTATATTCACTCTTTCCCTAGTTCTAGTTGGCGGATTTGAGCATGTTTTGATGATGTTTGAAGTTGAAATCTTTTAGGTATTGTGAGTTAGTACTTTGATTATTGCCTAGGGTTTTCATTCAAATCATTATTTAAACTAGGAAGCATTACTTGAGACTTGATTTTTTTGAAGATTGAAGAAATGAAGGCTAATGAAGAACTTTAGAAAATCGGGCCCTAGGAGGATTCTCCAAAAGCTAGTTCCTTCAGAAAATTCACCCCCTTACAGATTCTTCAAGTCTGTCAACCTTCTAGATTTCCCAAATTTTTCTAGATGAGACTGATGAGTAAGGGTTACTTCCAGGTTGGTTTAGGAATGATCTTAGGGAATCAATTAAGCATTCCAAGTTAGATCATAGTTAATTTCCATATTTTAAGAATTTAGTCGTGCCATAGATTCCTTGAACGTCTTGACGTTCAAACAATCTGCCTACCCCCAGATTCTCTAAAAATCCTCTAAGACTTGAAATTTCTAAACTTTATGAGTGGCGAAGGGTGAATGTGTAAATGTGATTTGACCATTCAAGTAAGGCGATAGCATAAGGTATACAAGTGAGAGATGAATTAAGTGTGGGTTGAATTGATATCCTCAAAAAATCCACTGTGCTCTAGATTCTCTAAACATTTAGATGTTTGAAAAATCTGCCTGCCCTCAGATTCCTCGAAATCCTTTGAGAACCCAAAAAGCCTAGCTTTTGTTTGATAGGGATGCTTAAATTTGACCTTTGCATAGGAGTATAAATGATTTTATAATGTTTGTGAAGGTAATTTGGCTTGGATTAAGCTTGATTGGTTCTTTCAGATAATCCTTCACCCTCTAGATTCCCCGAGAGTTTATACTTTCGGAGAATCCACCCAAGGGTGGATTTTCCAAAAATACCTCCATGCCTAAAATCCTCAAAGGCTTGAAAATTATGAAGTTTTTTCATGCTCTATTCTAGGGAATTTGCAATGGTATTTTATGGTTTCCATGATGTTTTAAAGGTTAACTATGTAATGATTATGGATGCTTGTGTTCATCTTGATAATGAGATTGAATTTAATACTTTATCATGCCTGATATTATGGTAATTATTGCTTCTCTCTAATAGATGTAGATTGAGACTAGTCCAGGAAAGGGATCCAAGGAAAAACCATACGAGGTTGGTCTTGAGGAGCCCCATACTAGAGCTGAAAGGATGAAGTATGAATTCAATGGAATCTGGCTCGAGTATAAGATCCTTTCATCATGGAGTAAGATCAGTAACACAAATATGGGACATGTTGATTATGATGACTTCAAGCAAAGAATGCTTTGGGATGCACCTTCTCAGCTATCATAGATCATCACCAATATAGGGCTGGCCCAAGAAGCAAGATTTCCACCCACCTTGTAGTATCCGGAGCTAGTATTGGAATGTGCTAAGCATTATGATTTGGATAAAAGAGTGATTGTTGGGCCTTAAGGGAGAATACTGGTCAACTTGACAGAGGAGTCCATAGTAGAGACCTTTAACATTAGGTCACATCACAAGTTAGTGAAGATCAACATCAATGAGGTTGAGGAGTTTTATGCCAAGGATCTTGATAAGGCTTTGTTAAAGATGGACAATAATTGGATTTTCAAGCCTAAATCACATTATTCAAAGTTTCCCAAACAATTGCACATGAGTGATTTTAAGTTGGAATATACTGATATGATTATGCTCCTAGGCAGAGTAATGGGATTAGTAGATGCTTTCATATTTAGAAGTTGGATGTTTTATATTATTTCTCAAATTGTGAAAGGAACCCATTACCATTGGGAAAGAATCATAAGTGACAATTTGGATGAGAAATTGAGGAGTGTGTAGGATAACAAGCAATTTACTTTGACATCCTACCTTGTTTACATGTTGGCTAGGAAAAGTAAGTATAAAGGTTTGAGATGTAGAGGAACCATTGGCCAAGACAGAATATGTGATGTCTTCCCTCAACTTCATTTTAATACTTCCAACTATAGGAGAGTAAATGATGCATTTTTCATGTATGTTACAAGGTTGTTGCAAGATGAACTTCATGTTAGAATTTCAGCAGAGGCCATGGAGTTGGTAATAAAATATGGCCAATGGTTTATTTAAATTCCAAAGTCTCTCATGTTAGGATACAAGGATCACTAGCAAGCATTCATCGAGATTGCCAAGGTACCCAACAAATAAGCTCATCTTGTTGGAAGTGACAAGGAAATTGGTGGAATTTGATGCAGTAGTAAATGACATGCACAAACCGGGACTTGGAGCTGAATTCCCTTTTAAGGATTGAAGTACTGGAAGCCTGTCCTTCCATTCAAAGTGCCCACTATTATAAGAAGGAAATGGTGCATTTTAACTTGTATTCACACACAAATAGGGATAAATTTGATCCCTATGGAGTTTCCCAGAAACAAACAAATAGGGAGTTTAGGCATAAAATTCATATAGAAGATTATTGGGCTAACTGCTAGGATGAATTTTAGGTAATAAGGAGAAAATGTTCTAGGTTGTCATTGAGAATGATTAGCTACATAGAATAGCCAATGTCCTTGACTAGTTAGATGATGATGAAGATATTTTACATCATGAGTATGAGCAATATAAGGATATTCCCCTCCCCCTATCAACTAGACATAAGAGGAAGTTTTTGATCTTAATGTGCTCAATGCCCCTATCATGAGATACTATAAATTATGGGTAAAGCACAATATTTTTGAAGTGGAGACAGATGGCACTAAATATAGATATGATTTGATGGGAGATCTTGAATCTCATTTAGAGGAAGAAGAAGAAGCAACTAAGGATGCTACAGGAGATATCCCTTCAGAGGAGGAGGGAGATAAATCTCAATTCATTATCAAAAGGAGAACCAAAAGCTAGGCTAAGGGCAAGGAAAAGAGGCGGCTAGTGGTAAAA
>VDFB02339410.1:0-17472 GCA_007258455.2 Sequoia sempervirens | reverse complement strand
ATTAAATTTATTTAATTTGGAAGTGGAGATGAAAATGGAAACCCACATAATTAAATAACTCATATTTAATTATGTTTATAAATGAAATTAGGGTGAGGTGGAAAATATTAAACAAAATATTAAATATTTTAAATTCGAATATGGGATGGAGAATATTCCATTATTCAAATATTCAAAAAAAATATTTAAACTTTAGAATAAAATGATAATTAAATATAAATAAACTATACAAATTTATTTAATTTAATTAAGCGAAAGATAGAAGGTGAGATGAAGAAGATATTCCATTATTTAAATATTCAAAATATTTAAACTTTAGAATAGAATGATAATTAAATATAAATAAATTATAAAAATTTATTTAATCTAATTAAGCCGGAGGGTAGGTAATGTTAGTAATTAAATAAAATTATTTATTTAATTTCTAAGGTAGAAGAATTTAGAAGATGGAACTATATAAATAAATAATTAAATTTATTTATATGTAGATGACATTAGAGGAATTAATTAAATAAATCATATTTAATTAATTAACAAGCTTAATCATGACCATTTTTAGATGTATACATTTTGCCCCTCTTTGAAGTGATGTGTAAAACACATTGCTTCAAAGAAAATAAGATTTTGCCCCTGACGTGCTTTCGATATTTCTGCTGATGATGCCCCCTCGAGAGGTAAATCACAGATGAGAGACAAAGTGGTTTAGCTCACGACAGATGAAAAAGAAATGTCCCATAAAGTCAATTTTTACCCATGTTTGACCTTTAAAAGGTAAAAAGGTTGAAAAAGACAAGTTATTTGCACTTTTAACTTTGGTGAAAACTATAGCTGTGAGAGTGATATCGCGACATGGAGATTTCATATCATCGCCATCGATTCGAGAGATCATGCAGATATCAAAGGCCAGCTGTGTATGGACCACCGATGAGTCGATCTATCCTCTTATGCTTTCAAATTTTTTTCGTTTGGATCAAAATTTTCATGTTTTTTCGCGGATTTAGTTTTTGAAATTACGTTTGCACGCATATAGAAAAGTTTAGGCGCTTTCAAAAAAATAGGCACGCATAGGGTAGAAACAAATGCACATAGGGCATAGATTTTAAATGTTGTAGGGAAAACCAGTTTAGCGCATCCCATAGAAACTAGCGCACATATAGGGCAGGTTTGAAAATTTTAGGGGTAGAGCGCATATAGGTAAAATAGACGCGCATATAGGAAAGCGTGCATATAGCAAAAACACTGGCGCATTGGATAAGTGAAGTGGCGCATATGGGAAAACATGCATAGGGAGTCTGTTTTAGCGCATCGGGTAAAAAGAACGACGCATATGGGATTTAGCGCATCCTATAAAAAGAACGGCGCATATGGTAAAATAGGCAGAATTGATATGTTGATGAAAATGATGATTTGTATTGCTTCCTTGGTCAATAAATAAGTAAATTGTTGTGTCATCATGTTGATATGGGTAGAGACGATAGACAAATCAAATGATTGATTGATAACTTTGCTTCCTAGGGTAGAAAATAAAGAGTAAATGATTGATATGATGTCTGATAAATTTGTTTTCTGTGATAGAAAACAAATAGTAAGTGATGGTAGAGCAGATTTGATTTGATATCCAGCTTAATAGATTTGATTTGATTTGATTGATAGGACTGATTGTGTGATAGGGGTCGTTGATTTGATGCATTGATATGAATCATTTATATGGGTCTGATATAGTTCACTAATATAGGTCACTAATAGATATGAGTCTAATTTGATGTTGTTTGAATATTTGATATGATTCTGATGGATGATCCTTGTGATGAAAAATAGGAGGTTTTCAAAAACCTCCAGATTAGAGAGCGACATTCAGCAGGATGGGATAGGATCCCTGAGTTGACACCTGCTGACCGAGCATTAATTGATACTTGCAGTTTGAGACCCTTATTGGCGATGCCGCCCATTAGGGTCAACAAAGGATTGTTGACAGCACTTGCAAAGCGATGGCATTTGGAGCACAACACCTTTCACATGTCGACTGGTGAGGTGACAGTGACTCCTGAGGACGTGTACAGGATCCTAGGTATTCCAGTTGTTGGAGCCCTTGTGTATTACGATCACAAGGAGCTTGGGGGTATGGATGCTTTGAGGACAGTATACGGAGATGTGCACATAGCCGAGTACTAGGTACCATGGGCTGATTTTGGCAGATATCCCACCTTGCCGACAATTTTGGGTGCATTTATCGGAGGTCTCCTTTGTCCGGATCGCCAGGCAAAGGGATTATCAGTAGGTTGGGGCAGGATTTTGGAGCAGATGTTGCTACAGCTAAGGAGATATGCATGGGGGAGCTGCATGTTAGCTCATCTCTATCACGATTTGCACCAGGTGGTCTACAGAGGATCGTCCAGTTTATCTTGTGGGGTTACATTGCTACATATCTGGGCGTGGGAGCATTTCGCTGTGACGAAGCCAGCATGCCCCAGAGTGAAGCCACTAGGCAGACCGTATATCTATATGTATGCTATGTTCCTTACCCAATCCAAGCTGGGCAAGGTAGATTATTGGAGACAACTGTTGGATGACATAGATACGGTCATATGGCGACCATATCTGGATTGTGAGCCATGGGCTACTAATGATATAGAGATGCTCTATATATGTATTATGCAGTTCCTGATAGGGAGGACTCCCTTCATTTTGGAGAGATTTTTGGCATTGCGGGTGTAGAGGCAATTCAGATTTATGCAGGGGATGCCGCAGGGGGTTGCACACTACGCCCGAAGCAGAGATGAGGCCGGATGGGGACCGTGTATTTCTTATTAGGCCGCATATACAGATTTCATGGCATTAGCACCTGAGGCATGGGTAGACAGATGAGACATTGTGGATGTTGGGATGTCCGATGAGTATGCTGCCTATTTCCACACGCATCTGTTTCCATGATTTACTAGCCTGGATAAGCCAGCACCTATTTTGGTAGTACCATAGCCTGGGGCAGGTGGATAGGAGGATGTGGCCGGCGATGAGCAGGGAGCAGTTGGAGGAGAGGAGGTGGAGATCGAAGAGGAAGAGGGCTCAGATGATGATGATGATGGAGATGATGGCGGGGCGGGAGGACATGTACTGGGGAGATCGGGGCGGGATATCCTGAGGGGTGTGCAGATTATGCGACGGCCGAGGACAGGGATAGGGAGACGGACAGTGATCTGGATGGCATCCTCCTCACAGCAGGGACAGATAGCCACACTGCAGGCTCAGGTGCAGACATTGCAGGGGCAGTAGGGTCAACTACAGAGTCAGTTGTCGCAAGCGTAGGCTTTTATTGTGCAGCTACAGGCACAGCTCACACAGGCATAGCTACAGGCACAGGCACTTGCACAGGCACCTACCTCAGACCCACAGTTAGCCTAGGTGATCACAGAGAGGGATGCATTCAGGCGACGAGTAGTAGAGTCTGAGGGCATGGCTCAGAGACTGATGGGAACTGTAGAGAGTGCGTCACTGCGGGATGCCATTGCTGAGGGTATGGAGATGGCTAGGGAGGCTGAGTACTATAGGGTGAGATATGAGGAGCTGTGTCCTCCAGAGTGCAGAGAGCCATACCCACGATCCCATAGCAGGACGAGGAGCAGATCACAGACACATACCCAGAGCAGGGGAGTGACAGGGCCATGGCAGGATCCAGATGCAGGTACTAGTGGCAGACCACCTCCCTCCGAACTAGCACCATCAGGAGCATCTACTAGCTAGACTTTATGATATTATTTTTAAAGCATGTATATGCCATTTCTGATCATATTTGATGTATTGGAAATTGTAGTTTCATTGGAAATTTGGGCATTTGTATCATTTTTTATGAGCGATAATATGCAGCGGCGATGATTATTTTGATGTTGATCTGATGTGGATTTATGATGTGATGATATGATATGCATTTATGTCTATGTGTTTATGGAGATTTGATGACTAACATGATATGCAGGATGATTTGATTATGATGTTTTATTATGATTATGATTTGATGATGTGTACTAATGATGTCATGCAGATGGATTACCTATGATGTGTATTTTTGGATTTTTCAATGCAGATAAAAGATGAAAATGAATGTTGTATGCTGGATATGTATTATGATATGATATGATGTGAAATGATATGAGTGGATAAAATGTTATGGCATGAGATGATTAGAAATAATGAAATTGAGGTGAATAACTAGTGGTGATGAAATATAATGATATGTGATGAAATATAATGATTTGTAATTGGAATAAATGGATAAATGAAATGATAAGTGAGATTATAATGAAATGAAATGATAGGAAATGATAAAAATAATAAATGAAATGGTATGGAATGAAATATTAAATGATATGATATGAAATGTTAAATGGATAGATGAAATGCTAAATGGAATTGTTAAATGATAATGATAATGGATGGACATGGTAAATGGAATGGATAAATGGATAATATAATGGAAGGAGTATCGAAACCAATATGGAGTGGATAAATGATAATGCGATATAATTAAAATGATAATCATAATGCACATTAAAATGATAATGATAATGATAATGCAATACTAGACATAACGTGATAATGATGGTACATTAAATGATAAATGTGATAATGCTGGCATTAAAATGATAATGATAATGATAATGCAATACTAAATGATAATGATAATGCTATGATAACGGTAATGTGATGGTGAGATTGGAAAAATATAAATGATAATGAAATGAAATGCAAATGGAATGATAATGGGTATGAAATGATAAATGGAAATGAAATGTTAATGGAAAATGATATAATAATGATAACGAGAATGAATAATGATGATGGTAATGGAACTAATCTAAATAAAAATGAATGAAATAATACAATGAAAATGAAGATAAAATGTTAATAATAATGAAAAGATGAAATGAAAATGGAGATGAAATGATAATGATATGAAGCAGAATTGTTAAATGATAATGATAATGAAATAATAATGAATGCCCAATGATATGAAATAAAATGATAAATGATATGGAATGATAACAAGCATGAAATGAATTGCAAATAAAATATTGATGTGTTCTGATAATGGAAAATGCTAATAATATGAGATGATGAAATGATAATGGATGCATACAATGAAACTAATATGAAATGATATGGAAATGCAATTTTAATGAAATGATAATGATATCGAGTATGATAATGGATGTACAATGAAATGATAATGCTAATGATGATGAAATGATAAATGAAGATGAAATGGATAATGGGAAATGGAATGATAATGGATAATATGAAATGGTGGATGGAAATGGAGGAAGAGGAAAATGGATAATGGAAATGGAAGGATAATGGATAATGGATGAAATGGTGATGAAATGATAATGAAGATGAAATGATAATGGAAATGCAATGATAATGATACTGCTGATGAAATGGTGATGAAATGATAATGAAGATGAAATGATAATGGAGATGCAATGATAATGATACTGCTGATGAAATAGTGATGAAATGATAATGAAGATGAAATGATAATGGAAATGCAATGATAATGATATTGCTGATGAAATGGTGATGAAATGATAATGAAGATGAAATGATAATGGTAACGGGCTGATGAAATGGTGGATGAAAATGATAATGAAGATGAAATGATAATGATACAAATGTTTACATTGTCCTCCACAAATAGTCCAAAAAAATGACAGCCATTGACCTTTCAAAAACTCTTGATGCAAATCCAATATGCAGTGATGTACAATGACCTAAAATGAGATGCAACTAAATGAAACCTACCATTTTGTTGAGCCTTTTAGTGAGCCTGCTTAAATCATCATAGAGCGTTTGAAAATGTTGGAAGTGTGTACAAGCATCAGAGGGGAAATTAGCACCAATGATGACCTGAGTACAACTTTCATGATTTTTGATCTAGCAAGTAAATACAAGCATCTAGGTATAATTGAACCGAGATGACCTAAGCATTCTTGCATAAACAGACAAAGACTAACCACTATCTGATGCAAATTTGGAACTGTCATCAATGATAAACTTTGGAAATCATGTCTCGCGACATACTTGCAACAGATAAATGATTAACCTCAAGACAATAGACAGAAAAATTATCCTCTTTCCTTGCCACTCTAGTTTAGTACATTATCGAGTATGCTCCAGAGAAATGATATCGAAAAATAAACAACCATTGTTCAACAAATGAAAATACTGTGATTCCAAGCATTATTCAGATTAGAGATCATCCAGATATGAGTCATGGTAAGGTACGCAACTAAAAACCACTGTGATATGGATCAATGATTGGATGTTTTGGTTTGATTTGGTTGTTTTGTTTTGCGTGTTTGGTTTCAATGTCCATTGTCTTACTGTTTTGGTAAAAGTTGATTGCCCCCAGTATGCACGTGTTTGCCCTTGGTATCAACATAACTTGCTAAAAATGAATATGTACAATAATTAAGCCATGGTAAGATGTTATCGCTTGAGGCAAATGATGATAGCATGGTGCTGGTGTGACCCTAAGATGATGGAAAAGATGCATGAAAAGGAAGGCTGAAAGGTTAAGTGCAAAACATGAACTAATAGATAGAGAGCTACAAATAGCGTCTGTTTGCCAG
The DNA here is from genome assembly GCA_007258455.2 of Sequoia sempervirens. Classification (NCBI taxonomy): domain Eukaryota; kingdom Viridiplantae; phylum Streptophyta; class Pinopsida; order Cupressales; family Cupressaceae; genus Sequoia; species Sequoia sempervirens. The sequence continues at coordinate 10,846 of VDFB02339410.1, read as the reverse complement.
ATTTTCACTATTTATTTTTATTGCATTTGTCAATAGACTGCCTGTTTGCCAAGTTTTCACCTTATGACAGGTTTTTTTTTTTTTTCAGGACTTTTTCTGATTTTTTTGTATTTCTTTAGGACTTTTTTTTTTTTTTTTTTTGGATTTTTTAAGGACTTTTCTGATTTTTTTGGTATTTCTTCAGACTTTTTCCTTTTTTTTTTTGATTTTTAAGGAATTTTTTTGATTTTTTTTGGTATTTTTTAGGACTTTTTCTGATTTTTTTTTTTTTTGCTATATTTCTCGTGACTTTTCTGATTTTTGGATTTTTCAAGACTTTTTTCTAATTTTTGGTATTTCTCTCAAGGATCTTTTCTAATGATGTGATAACCTTTCCTTAGACATAATACCTTTTCGTGCATGCTGATAGGGTTCACAAACAAGTCCTATCCGTACTGATAACTTGTGATGCTTCCGACCATAAACTGCGATAACCACATAAGGACCTAACCAATTTGGTTCAAACTTTCCTTGCTTTTCTCTATCTTGTTGATTGCGTGGATTCTCTTTCAAAACAAGATCACCCACCTGAAAGGTACGTGGCTTTACTTTGTGGTTATCGCTGCGAGACATCATTTGTTGATATACTTTTAGATGATCAGCTGCTCTTTGTCTATTTTCATCTAATAGTTCCAGTTCTTGGAGTCGGGAGACTCTGTATTTATCATCTATAGTAAGGCCTTTCAATGATACTCTGAGTGAGGGAATCTCAACTTCTAAGGGCAATATGGCCTCTACTCCATAGACAAGAGCGAATGGTGTTGCTCTTGTTGGTGTGCGGACGCTGGTTCTATAGGCCCATAGAGCAGGATTGAGTTGAACGTGCCAATCCTTCCCTGAATCATTCACAGTCTTTTTCAATATTTTCAATATTGTTTTATTTAAGGCCTCTGCTTGGCCATTCCCTTGTGGATAGTATGGTGTTGAATATCTATGCTGTATGTGAAATCTCTTACAAAGTTCATCAACATCCTGATTTTTGAATGGACGTCCATTATCTGTAATAATGGAGTTGGGAATGCCATACCGACAAATAATATAGTTGAGTATGAATGATGATATTTGTTTGTCAGTGAATTTAGTAAGAGGGACTGCCTCAATCCACTTGGTAAAATACTTTGTTGCTGTGATGATGAATTTATGTCCATTTGATGAAGAAGGATGAATCTTGCCCACTAGATCTAACCCCCATTGAGAAAATGGCCAGGCTGGTGTGAACGGTTGAAGCTCTTGTGCAGGGGCATGAATGAGATTCCCATGAATCTGACATTTTGAGCATGTTTTCACAAAAGTGAATGATTCCCTCTCCATTGTAGGCCAGTAGTAACCCATTCTAATCAATTTCTTAGATAAGGTCAGTCCACTTGAATGAGTACCACAGATGCCACCATGAACTTCTTGTAAAGCTTTGTCAGATTCCTCGTGTTTAAGACATCGGAGTAAAGTACCATCAAGAACACGGCGATAAAGGGTGTTAGCGATGAGGGTATAGCGAGCGGATTGGCAGATAAAGTTACGTTTTTGGTTACGGGATAAATCGGGTGGTAAGATGTCGTCTTTGAGATAAGCATAAATTTTTTCGGACCAAGGCGAATCGGATCCTACCAAATGACAAATGATTTGGCTTTCAGGTGTATCATATGCAGGTGTAAATGATTGTTCCACTAGAAATTCATAACAATTCTAAGTTTTTGGGAGTTGTAACAATGATGCAATTGTAGCCATAGTGTCAGCTACTTTATTATCAATCCTTGGAATTTGTGTAAATTTAATGTCCACAAAGTATTTCTCTAAATCATCAACCATCTTTTTATATGGTAGTATTTTTTCATCTTTGGTTTGATATTCATCATTGATCTAATAGATGACCAGTTGTGAGTCACCATACACCTGTAATTCTGTAATTCTCCATTCCAGTGCTATTTTGAGTCTAGTGATTAATGCTTCATATTCGGCTATGTTGTTAGTGCATGGAAACATTAGCCTATATGATCGAGGAATTGTATGTCCTTGAGGGGTGACGAAAAGTATACCTGCCCCCGATCCATGTTGAGTGAAAGAACCATCAAAATATAGAGACCATGTTTGTTGAGATTCTGCAGTGAAGACATCAACATCTGGAAATTCGATGTGCAAGGGATGATCTGCTTGTAGTGGTGCTTCAGCTAATTGATCGACAATAACTTGTCCTTTCATGGCCTTGCGATCGACATAATGAATGTCAAATTCACTCAAAATCATTACCCACTTTGCTAACCTTCCTGTCAATGATGCTTTGCTTGACAAATACTTGAGTGGATCAATTTTTGAAACCAGATTGATCGTATGGGTTAGCATGTAATGCCGAAACTTTTGTGAAGTAAAAACTACTGCCAGACAAGCCTTCTCAATAGAAGTGTAGTTGAGCTCATGACTTGTTAATGTTCTACTGATGTAGTAGATTGCACGTTCCTTTCCTGTAGAGTATTCTTGTGCTAGCAGTGCCCCTAGAGATGTCTCTGTTGCAGCAATGTATAAGATTAGGGATTTTTCTGGATTTGGTGCTACAAGAACTGGTGGAGTCATTAAATATTCTTTGATTTTTCTGAAAAGTCAATTCACATTTGTCATCCCACTTGAAAGAAACATTTTTATGCAGTAGATGTGTGAAAGGTAAACTTTTGTGAGCCAATTGTGCAATGAACCTTCGTATAGATTGAAGTCGTCTTTGCAGTGATCTTAACTGACTGATGTTCTTTGGTGGAGGAATTTCCATAATTGCTTGTACTTTTTCTGGATCTACTTCAATTCTTTTTTCTGAAACAATGTACCCCAAGAGTTTTCCAGATTTGACCCCAAAAACACATTTCTTAGGATTGAGACAAACTTTGAATTTTTCTAATCTTGCAAATATTTTGGACAATACTTCAAGATGTCCTTCTCTGGTGTATGATTTTGCCAGTATGTCATCCACATAATCTTCCATGAAGATATGCATCATGTCATGAAATATTGTAGTCATGGCTCTTTGGTAGGTAGCCCCAACATTCTTCAGACCGAAAGGCATGACGTTCCAACAATAAGTTCCCCATGGGCATGTGAAAGTTGTTTTCTCTTGATCTTCAGGTGCAATTTTGATTTGGTTATAGCCAGAAAAACCATCCATTAATGAATACATGGCATGACCACGCATCGATCAACTTATGGTGTCGAGCATTTGGCGCTGGGAAATCATCCTTAGGACATGCTTTATTGAGGCCCCCAAACTGCGGGCATTATTTTAATAATTTTATCCGGGCTTTAGATACGTGAACAATGTTGATCCATTACAATTCCGGTCATTCTTCATGAAGCCCACATCATGAGTTTTCAGTCTTCCTTAACCAATAATGCAACATGAGGGTGCATCTTTTGAGAGTTTCGTTTCATCGGGCTTGGCCCCCTCGGGTTTGATAGGACAAGTGATGCATGATAAGATCGATCGACCGTGAATGTCAACAAGTAAGACCACGCCAGACTTGATTTCTTCTCGTGAATTCACAAACTCTAGCATTTCTCTATCATTGATGTTTTAACTCAGAAAATTCCTTTGGTTTGTCCAAGTTCCAAGATCACGATTGGTATTCTCAATCAATAGCCATCAGTCCAGCGGTAGTGCTCGAAGAGCGTCAAGAGTCCCACCGCCTCAAGCGCCTTTAAAAGAGGTTTTCACCATCAGATACGCTCTTTATTTTATCTTTTGTTTGATCTAATACTACCAGATTCTGGTTTTCACCATTAGATCTTTCTTTTTTGTTTTTATTTTTGCAACTGAGAAAATTGACACTCTCCTAATCAAAAACTCTATGTCAAAAATTGCTGATGGAACAATCATTTGTATCCTCTATGGAAAGGAAGTTTACGATTGCTTCATCACTTGGAAACATGGGTATTTCAATAGGTTCAGTTGAATCCCAATCAATGAGATCAGGATGAACTAAAGGGAGAGTATTGTTAGGTTGTGTGAAATCGGCTATGGTTAAGGTCATAACATAATGGTCTGTAGGATCCGAGGTATGAGGTGGATCAATGATGATACTGTCCTCATGATAGTCTTGTTCGTTTAGATCTGATTCAGTATCACTAGAATCATAGTCGATTTGTGGTTTAGATTCTGGTGGTTGGGACCCTAAACCTTGTCCTTCAATTAGGGTTGGGGCATATTGGTGTATTACATCAACTTCTTTATCCCTCCATAACTCATTATTGTAAATGGTGTCCCATTCATATTCAGCAGATTCTGTGTCAGAATTGTTGTCTAGGAAGTTCTGAACTGTTGTCAAACATGCTTCCTGTGAATCTAAGCCTTCTTGCAATGCAAAGATAGTGTCATGTTTGGATGTGCTTTCTTTGGAGTGAGTATCATAACCCAATCCAGTTTTCTCTTTTGCAGCGAGTCCGCGGAGGTGAATGGGTTCAACTACTCCTTCTTTCCTTTTTCTGATAGGCCCTTTATCATAGCCCATCTTCTGCATGATTGAATATCCTTTTCCATATTTGTCTATGGGTAATTTGACATTAGAGACCGCTTCTTCTTCATCTTTATAGAGCCAATTTAGAATTTCTGTATCCTCAGGATTTTCCATGGGGAATTTTTCTTTGATGAACTGCCCATTAAATTTTGTGATTGGCTCTATTGTTGTTTGCTTTGATGTTGATGCTGCTGATATTTGATGTTCCTTGATAGATGGTTGTCCATATGATCGAGGTGATGTAGGTAAATTGGCAAGGCAAAGAGAGTATTCTCCAACTCCATGATCCTTGAATTTGATCTTTTTGTCAAAACTATCAGTCAATTGACTAATTTGTGTGTCAATTTTTAGAGAAGTACTAGCATGAGCTTCTCGATTATTAGAGACCAAAGTATCTTGACTGGCTTTTAAGTTGGCACAAGTTTGAATGTTGGAATTATCAGCAGGTATTGTGATTTCTTGTCCATCATAAGGAAACTTGAGACATTGATGATAAGTTGATGGAACGGCTTGCATTTCATGGATCCAAGGACGACCCAACAAGATGTTATATGCAAGATCACGGTCCAATACTTGACAAAAAGTATTCTTTATAACAGGGCCCACTCTGATTGGCAGCATGATTAGACCTTTGCATGCTCTTTCTTCATCATCTTAAGCCTTTATGGTAATCTTTCTTCTGAAATCAATGGAGTCCTCAGAAAATCCTAAGGCTTTGACCAACTTCAAGGTACAGATATTCAAACCTGCACCTCCATCTATTAGAACTCGTCTGACACAAAACTTGTGGATCATGACTTCTAAGTACAATGATGAATTATGGGGGTGAGTTATGGAAATGTCATCTTTATTAGAGAATGAGAGACAAGTGGGTGTGGACAAATGCCCTACCATGGCTTGAAATTGATTCACATCCAATTTAGTGGATACATTAGTTTCAACAAGGGCTTTGTCTAGAATTTTTTTACGGGCTGGGGAAATCTTTAATAGTTCCAGAATGGAGATTTGAGCGGGGGTTTTTCGAAGTTGATTAACCAAATCATATTTATGTTGAGATGGGGGTTCAGTGGACTTTGAAGAGGTGCCCTTTAAGACAACTTTGGCTTGCGCTCTTGTTGTTGCATTGACTTCTCTATATTCCACCTTCTTGTTGACTTTAATGACATTTACCCGCTCGTCGTCTGCGTAGAGATGGTTGATTATATGATCATCATTGATATGATTCACATTTTTTTTAGAAGATTCACCCTTTTGATAATTAGGCAATGGATTGCGGAATGCTTGGTGATCTGCGTTAGTTTGTTGATTTCCTTCTATTGTGACGATGTCATTGTCGATTAAGTCTTGAATTACATTCTTCAAGGCTTGGTAGTTGTTTGTGCGATGACCTTTACACCGATGATAATCACAATAGTATGCCTCATTCCATGCTGGAGGCTTTACACTGGGTTCATAATTTTGTTGAGGCGGTAAAGTAATGAGATTTTTGGCCATCAATTCTTTGAATGCGGATTCTACGGATTGACCCAATGGAGTAAAAGTTCTTCTATTCGAGAAGAATGAAAATCTTTGTGGATTTGAATTCGAGGTGTTTCCTAAATAATTTTGATTGTTATTGTTTCCTCGATAACCTTGGTTATTGGAAGTCCCTTGGTTGGGAGTAAAGTGTTGATTTGTATTGTTCCTCTGAGGAGGAGGATTATTTATGTGATTTGCAATCGAGTTGACATTGTTGTTGTGAGTGTTTGGAGTAGTGAGGACAAATGGTTTGGTTGAAGCATGATTTGCATCCACAACACCATCATTCACCGTATTTTTGTTGCGAGTTCAAAATTTGGATTTGTCTTGATTACTATGATGGTTGGATGAGCTAGGATTTTCTTTGTCATGTTTTATTATGCCTCTTTTGACCAAAGCATTTTCAATGGTTAAGGCATCTTCGATCATTTTCTCAAAAGAAGAAGGACAATGTAAGTTCAAGTGATAGCTCATTTCCGAATTTAAACTGTTGATGAAAGTAACCATCTTTTCTTTCTCGGGAATAGGACATGGGTATCTGGCAAACATTCTTCTCCATCTTTGAAGAAACGTAATGAAAGGTTCACCAGGTTTCTATGCAACTTTACAAAGATCTATCATGGTGATCTAATGTTGTATGTTGTAGGTATATTGTGATATGAATAAATTGATCAATTCTTCAAATGTCCTGACGGGAGGTGTGGTCTTGGATAACCATTCCATAGAGTGTACTCCAAGACTCCTAGGAAATAGTCGCATCAAGTAAGTATCTTCGTGAGCGAATTCTAATGTCAGGTTTCTGAATTCCCTAACGTGATCGATTGGATCCGTTTTCCCATTATAGCGATCAAATTTCAGCATTTCACAATGCTTGGGAAAAGGAATCATGTTTAAACTTTTGTCAAAAGGATAAGGACAGATGTCCTCCAGAGTGTATTTCTTTGTGGTTGTTCCCCCTTGTAATTCTCTAACTTGTCCTTGAAGTACCTTGATTTGTTGGGTCAAGGCACTAAGATCTGAAAGGGGTGTCTCTTCAGGTTTGTTTTTCAAGTTTTCAGTGTCAAAGTCTTGAGGTAATTTAGCCCCTTGTTCGGCTAGATAGCGAAAATATTTTTCCTTATCTTGTTGCAAGATCTTTTCAATGGCTTTATGGAATTTTGGATCTTGTTCAGCCTCTCTAAGACGTTCCTCATCTTGTTCCTCATCACTATCCACTTGATTTTTATCTCTGTAATTATGAAAAGGATTTTCTTCTCTATTGTCCATGTTGTTGTTGAAAAGTGGATTTTGATTTATGCTGAAAATGGGATTACTACTTTCTCCTTCTTCTTGAGTATTCTGAATATGACTTTCTTTTTGGATTGTATCCTTTAGTTTATTGTGTTCAGACCTTGTGGAGATAGGCATATGTTTTTGGAAAATTCTTCTAAACTTAGATCCTAGTTTTGACAAGTGCAATGGTGATGATATCTTGATCCGATAAGATATGTAATCTTATGATATGATCAAGGATGCTCCTAACTTATTGGTTGTGGCTTCCAAAATGATGAAGGATTTCAGAATCCTATTGGGGAAGTTGAACCAAAAATTAAAAAGCTATTTGAGAGATGCACTCTTAAAATCTTGATCTTTGTTTTCAAAGAAGGTTCCAAAATCAATGAAGAATTTGATTGGGGTGTGAAGGATACTCTATGGAAGGTTGTGGTATGTTGTCAAATTCAAGAGGTTGATTATGATTATGCCGTTGTGATAGAGCTAATCTCTGATAATAAGCTCGGGAATCTAAGGGATCTACAGCATACTCATCAGTGAATCCTCTAACAAAATCCTGATATCTGTGAAGAAATCCTCAATAGTGAAGCAAGACTTGTCGACTTTTGTACAAGAATTTTCTCTTTTGCAGTGTTTTCTTGTATCCTAATGGTTTCTTGGGTTTTCTGATCCTTTTAGACAATGATTTCTTGGGAAATTTTGTTGACTTCAAATCTCTAAGCATGAGGAAATTGTTTGGAACTATTTTTGAACCAATGATATGAAAAACTCTTAAGTGGCTTCAGTTGTTGTTCTTCATGTTCCTTTTTGGATGATCTCTTTATCTGAATTAATGTAATGGAAGACACAACAAACATTTTTGAAAACATTTGTTCTTAAAGTCCTATACTATCATGAAGTGTTTGATCAAGAAATGTTTTTCATCAAATGTTTTCACAAGTTTTCCACATGAAAGACAGTTCAAACAGACTCACTCTTAAATGCTCAAGTAGGTCATTCTAGTAATCAACAGCCCACATCTTAGAACTGCGTCGACTCACACATCCATGTCACCCCCAAAGGGGTGCCCGTGTTTTTGTCTTTTCAAGCCGCGTACTCAGAGTTATGGAAGTGGATACCGGATCCCCTGAGCAAACGGTCCTTGGAAGTTATATGGTGAGTATCTTGGGGGCAGATTCTTCCCTCCCCTTGCACTGTGATTATCAGAATGTTTGGCAACTGACTCGGCTGGCTACTACACTAGGTTCATAGTAAGGATTTCCATTTGGTGTGGCAATAATAAACTCCCTCAGGAGACCTCCCAACCTTTAGAACAAAGGCTTTGGGGATGGTTATCTTGCACACTACCGGCAAAAGAGGGTTTCCCCAGATCTGCTTTAAATTTTATAGTGGGGCGGAATAGCCTAGCTTTGGCTTGAACCCACTTGAGTCATTCCTATAAGGTGAGTACTTTTTCCCACTACGGCAGGCTCTCTAAAGGATGTAAATGAAACAGTAAAATTGCATGAAAATTAAAAGGCAAGTCTGGTATTTTGATCACCCAGTTAAGGGGAGAGCATAGACCTATTGCCACAATCAAAGCAAGCAGATGTTCTTTTTAAAATCCAAATAACAATGAGCTAGTCTAAGTGAAGATATTGCTTCACCAAAAATAGATTGTTCAATTTTAACTGCAAGATTCATTGTTTGGTGACTATCCTAGATTGCTTCATTTTATCCAGATGTGGCTACCCTAGGATTGCTTCATTTTAAAACTTTAGAAAAAGAAAAAGAATTTTGTCTGTGGAATGCGTTAGACTTAGACTTATGTGATTTTGTTACAGTCTATATGTGCCTGAACAGAAGCTGTATGCACCTAAACAGAGAGTAAATGCGCTGAAACAGAAATTGGATGCTCCCGAACAGAAACTAGATGCGCCCGAACAAAAACTAGATGTGTCGTAAGAAAGATAAATGCTGCGCCAGCTAATAATAAGTGCATGGTAAAAGAAAACTGATAGCACGCTAAACATTTAATTTGGGCGCGCTTACCGATGTGCTTTAAACAACAGCGGATGCATTATTAACAATTACTTCTGATGCACAATTAATAGTCACGGATGCTGCACAAAAATTCTACAAAATAAAAGTTGGGAAATCTCCTCAGATAGCCAGCCGAATTTTGAATGCTTCTAAACTTAATTTTTAGAAAACTGCATTCCTATAATCGGCCAAAACAAACTACGTAAAATGTTAAATTCGTGGGTTCCAGCCCCACAGTGGGTGTCATTTTATGTGTGTATGAAATATTGGATCAAATTAAATGAAAATCAAATAGATATTAATAAGACATTAAATCAAAAAGTGCAAACCGTAACAACAGTTTCTCAAAACCATCTTATCTTCCTCTATCTTCAGCGTTTTGTTGTTTTCCAGATAGCTCTCAGGTCAACAGATCAGGCTCAACAAAATGACAGCTAAAGAACGAGATTTAAAATGCAAACTATGCTGAAATGCAAAAAGCTATGCTAAAATGAAAGATATTGTTGTGATATTAAAACTGATATGTATGCAAATGTTGGTTGTGTGTATGCGTAAAGTATGCATGCGTAAATGAGTATACGAAGTGTAACCAAAGCTTGGATTTTTGCCAGAATTTATAGAGTTTTCGAACGGGTTTGATTGGCTGAATCGATCGACGGTTCGAGTTAAGCTTGTTTCGAACGGATGGTGGGAGATCTCCAAAAGTGGAAGAGAAGGATGGAAGGTTTCCCTTTTCTTCGATTTTCATCATTGAGTTTTGAAGGGAAACTTCCATTTCAAAGAGTGAGATGCAAATTTGGAAGGGTGAGTTAGCACGAGTTAGAAATTAAATAAATTAAATTTATTTAATTTGGAAGTGGAGATGAAAATGGAAACCCACATAATTAAATAACTCATATTTAATTATGTTTAAAAATGAAATTAGGGTGAGGTGGAAAATATTAAATAAAATATTAAATATTTTAAATTCGAATATGGGATGGAGAATATTCCATTATTCAAATATTCAAAAAATATATTTAAACTTTAGAATAGAATGATAATTAAATATAAATAAACTATACAAATTTATTTAATTTAATTAAGCGAAAGATAAAAGGTGAGATGAAGAAGAAGATATTCCATTATTTAAATATTCAAAATATTTAAACTTTAGAATAGAATGATAATTAAATATAAATAAATTATAAAAATTTATTTAATTTAATTAAGCAAAGGGTAGAAATGTTAGTAATTAAATAAAATTATTTATTTAATTTAAGGTAGAAGAATTTAGAAGATGAACGATATAAATAAATAATTAAATTTATTTATATGTAGATGACATTAGAGGAATTAATTAAATAAATCATATTTAATTAATTAACAAGCCTAATCATGACCATTTTTATATGTATACAAAGGTTGTTAAGGTAAAACACATAGTGTTGGAAGAATGTTTGAATGCAAATAAATGAATATGAAGAGAGTACGATTCCAATGCATGTAGAAGGAGTTAGAACATC
>VDFB02339409.1:0-17172 GCA_007258455.2 Sequoia sempervirens | reverse complement strand
CTAGGTAGGGGGGGAGGGAACGAGACCTGAGAGAGGGATTTGGAGTAGAGAGAGTAGTCAGTAGCATGGGAGGGAGTGATACCTATCAGAGAGAGAGAGAGACTTCAAAGGGATAAAGAGTTATCCAGTTAGGGTAACGAGGTAGATATCATATGAAAGATAAAACCTCAACTTTGTGCACTCTCAACATTATCAGAGTGGTTGACCAAAAAGAGGGGAAAGTTGCATTTTATTCAAAGTAGGTCATTTGGCAAGCGCCAAATTTTGTGCTTCACAAATGACCTACTTTAGACGTGTTAATTGATAGGATTTGCCAAATTTCATCATATTTTTTTATGTGCTCCCCATCACGTTTGCACGTCTTTCAATGCAAGTTTATAAAAAATCTATGAGAGTTAACTTTCTCTCTTAGCTATCTAAATATATAATTATTTTTTTGTTTTGATTCAATTAATTTTTTGATCCATAGCTTCTATTATAAATGCCTCCGTTTTTGGTCAAAAAGCAACATGTGCTATTTTAGGATAGATTTTTACTCGTTCATCAAAATGCGAAAAAATTACATCTTTTGAAACTAGACTCCATTCTACACATGATGAAAAAGAAATCAATTTTTGATTAGTTTTCAAAAAATTTAGGGAGGAGCATGCTCAAATTTTAGCTTTTCAAGATGTGTCCACTTTGAAAATTCATAAAATATTATATATTCATGAAAAAAATTATCCGAAAGAGCGAGGATAAACTACATGGTGTTAGCTAATTTCACACTATTGGGATTGTTGAAATTCTAAAAATAGTTAATCAAAAAGGGGGGAGCCCTCATGCGCTATGCTATTTTTTTTAAAAAAATAGGACCTATTTCCTACTCTTTTGAGAGACCCTTAATCTTTATTAATTTAAACAAAAATAATAGCTTACAAACTAGACTCAGAGCACTTCAACTTTTGTTCTTGCTACATCTTGAAATTTTGAACGCAACTATCTTTATTTTCTTGTGAAAATCAAATTTTGCTGATTTTTAGAAGAAAAAAGTGGCATCTTAAGAGCCAAAATTGTGTCACGGATCCATGCACTTACCCATATGTTTTTTAGGTACTTTTCTTCTTCTTATTTTTGAGTGCATTGAGTAAAATGAAAGAACTTTAAGCTAAATAAGAGTAAAATAATATAGTAAATACCTAATTTTAGCTTAGTTTTCCATTCAACCATCATGTATGAGTTGTAGTTCACTTTCTCCATGCTGCATGAAAAGGATTTCTTCAACTTTCAAGAGCTACAAATTGATATTTTACATTGAATGCCAACTTAGATTGCTTCATCATTATTTTGCTGCACTAACCATTCATCCATAATGCCAAAATATCTGCTACGAGTTTTTAGAGCAGCAACTTGCATAGAAAATTACATGCTTATAGCCTAAGAGAACAGGAAATAGCATGTGCAAAGCACTTATTTGCAAAAAAAAATCTACTCTAACCTAATCTACTTGATCATGTAGAGAGGTTACAAATAACCATTAATTGGTTCTGAAAAATATCTTCCCTTTCTCAAAGTATATTTCCATTCGTTGAATTTTCTAAGAGAAGAGAATGAAAAGAAGATGATTTTTTTTTGAAACTCAATACTTCACCTTCCTTTTTAGTGGAAACCTTCTTCATGATTTCTGATTCTAGCAAATACATGGGCTGATTGGAGAGATCTAGCAATCCTTCCTTTTGATTTTTTTGCATGCATGACTAGAAATAACTTCTTGTTCTTCAAATCTATGATTGGGCAGCCCTCCTTTGACCTCAAAAATTTGATTGGGAATCCATTCTTGGATTTTGAAGTTCTCCAAATAAGTCTCTTCCTTGCAAGATTTTGTAATGAAGATAAGATCTCTTCATTGTATTTTTCACCTCTTTCAAGCAATAATCCATCAATTCTTTCCTTAAAGAAATATCCTTTGTTAGGATTTGGAGTGATGGTCCTCCAACTAAGGATATTTTGTAATAGATAGGGGGGTTTTTATTTAGAGCTAGTATTTTTGGGGGAGTGGGGGGTTTGAGAGACGAATCTTTCTTGAGGAACATCTAAATCTAAAAGGCTTCCAAACTAATTTGCTCCCTTGTCTAATGAAAACTATCCCCAACAACGATGCCAAAAATGATGGGGTTATTGTAATCCTCATAATTTAATTTATCAATCCAAGGTGGTGTTTGTTTTTTCATAAAAAATTTAGGGTTTTGATGCTAGATAGGAAAAGAGACAAAAGAATCAAAAATAAGACAAAGGTGGGGCACACCTGTTCTTGTTGTTGAGAAGCCTTTCAAAGGAACTTTGTTGTTATCGCTTTCCCAAAAGAGACCTGGGCCCACATGGTCACACCTTTTTTCTTTGAGATTCATGCCTAACCTCCATATTTTTGGAAACCTCTTGTCGCTTCTAATTAAAAACCCTTGTCGTTTTGAAAAACCCCTACCTATTCTTCACGATACCCAATAAACCCACTAGCACCCTTGTTAACTTCAAGTTATCTATGCTTCATGCTCTTTGTGTTGTGTTTTGTGTCCACTACATACCCAAAAAGTGAAGCTTTATCTACTCAGTGAAACATGTAATTTCGATTCCCATTCTTGAGCTTGAACCTGCCCACAATCCCGCACTAAACATCTAAACACGCTTCAACTAGTCACGGGAACATGGGGAATTCTACCACTTAAATTTGACGGTCATCTTTGGCCTTCCAATTAAATTCACAATTGATCGAGGAGCAGGTTCATTGATCTCATGCCTGCATCGACCAACATAATATACAAATAAAATTATGAGTTGCTTTAAGTTTACCTAGATGGTGATATTTACTTACTCCATGTAAGCTATTTAGTGGTCATAAAACTTGATAGGTGACCATTTACTCACTCTCCTTGAAACTATTTAGGAATTGTTAAACTCAATTGATGGACATTTCAACTCTGCAAGATAAATTATTAAGGGAGGGGCATCGATCATGCGCATGGGACTTGTTGTGGGTATAGTATATGACAACACCCTTCTTTATAATAGCAGCGCTTCTTTCTCATTCATTGCCATATTCGGGTTCCGGGAATCTCCCAGTTCTTCCTGGTTGCAATATAACCCCCCACCCCCCCCTCTATAGTAATTCCCCACACACGCCCCGACCGATCCAGTCATGAGCAGCCCTACTATCTAGCCGGGGCGCCGGATGGACTATGATACGAATCACAGGCTGGGTTCGCTCCAATCTCTCTTGCCCCCGAAGGGCCCGGGACCGATCATGATGGCGAGTCGTCCAGCTGCTGTGAATGTACGAATCTCTGACCGCCCCATACTCGCAAACACTTCCATGGGAACAGCAATAGCAACTCCAGCGCCATGCCTATATCGTAGCGAGCGGAGGATATGAATAGGGCCCAGTCGTATAGGTAGGGGCTTGGCGCAGAAGTACCGGATCGAGATTGGCGGCTGACGCCCATCCAAACTATCGGGGTACTACCGTTGGGCCCCGGCTAGATAGTAGGCCTCCAGTCAAGCTCTTCATCGAGCCGGCACTATTCTATAGTAGGGGCCGGCCGGGAAGGCTCTCTACAGGCAGGGGAAGGCCCCTTATATCTATATGGCGGACGAGATCGAAGAGCCTCGGATTGATACCGCTCGCTGATTGACAAGACATCCTCCACTTGACAAGAGAGCCCTCAATGAGACCCCGATCGGGACGAACAACCCACCCATTAATTATGGCAGCAGGGTCTGATGAATGGCAACTATCGAGTGGAGCCCCTACTATTCACTCGATTCTAGCAACTATCGAGGGCAACTAGAATTATTACTCTAGCAAGCTGCTCGCCCTACAATTCTATGGGAGGGGGGCCCCTTACTCTAGCAGGTTCCAATCAAGCTATTTGAAGGGCATTTTATGGACTGGGGGTTTATTAATGCCCCATTATTCTATAGGCTCGCCCGGTTATGCCCCCATAGAATTGTAGGGGGCTGGGACTGATTAATAAAGAGGGATCTATCTATTGCTTCTTCTAGCGTATTCTAGCTTAATCTAGCAGGCCCCTACTATTCGGCAAGGGCTAGCGAGCCCCTACTATTCTATAGGCCCTAAAATTCTATGGGCTCGCATGAACTAATTAATGAACGGATCCTTCAAATAGTAGGGCACTGAAACATGGCAGTGGGGATTCTAGTTGAATTGCCCTACTATTACGCCCCCACCCTGCATGGGGACCCTTTTGCGGGGCCCACCCATCCCGATAGACTGAACTCGCCCGGGGCAGCCCCATAGAATTGTAGGGCCCATAGAATTTATAGGGGGTTTCACTCAAGATTCTTATGATTATTCAGAGCGAGCCAAAGAGCCAGACCCTACTACAGACCCATAGCCAGTAACAGTAGATCCTCCAATAGCAGCACCAGGAGCAAAGCCACTAGCAGAGCCCCTACTATTTGAAGGGCCCCTACTATTCTAATGCCTTGATCCAGTACCAGTATATCCAGCAGCCCCTTCAAATTCTATGGGCAGCTTATCTAGTAGTTTACTTTTGGGTAATAAAAGAGCGAGCAAAAAATTCAAATATTTGTGATAATATGATAGGACAAGTTCATGTCAAATTCACATTTTCTCCTATCATAGGTAGACTATGATATATTTTCCACCTTCCCAATATTAGGTGAATACAAGTGATATATTTATTTCCACAGTACAAATATTGTTTTGCACCTTCCTAATAACAGTTTAATGAAAATGGATATATTTTTATCCAAAATATATGTTTTATTGCGTTAAAATTGAGTTTATATGCATTCAAAGTGAGTTGACATGTACAAAATCCATTGTCAACTAAATGATTTGTAAATATTTTTAACAAATTACAATAAAACGTGGAATTTTTCATTTTTTTTTGAAAAACTATTGGTTCCATCATGTCCATATACACCAATATTTTTGTGAATTTACCTACAAAAATGACAAAAACGAACTCTCAAGCTCACTATGCAATACAATTTTACAAAAAAATGTAATAATTGAAGGATTTCTTACAAATAAACATAAAATTAAAATAATCAAAACAAAATATTAAAAATGGTTAGAATAACATTTTTTATAAATATCCTTTCAAATCACCAACCAGATTTTCTACGTACCCATTTCATATCACTTCTACCATTAATTCCTTCAATGCAAGATCAAATTCCCTCCTATAATTCAAATTTCTCCACTTGCACCTACCAATTAAAATTCAATTCTATCAACTTATTTATTTATACAAGAGACCTCAATTGTGCAATGCAAGCTACCTATTTACAATTTGAAATTTTTGAGTTTTTGTTGGAGACACCTGATTGACAATGGGCTCCTCCAAAGTGACACAATCTCCTCCTTCAACTTCTATGGATGTCTAAAACATGCCTTCAATATTACTTATGCATTCATGTATGAATTCGCTACTTCATATGCCTTGTCCACTTATATTTAAAGGAATCAAAATTGGTGTTTCATACGCCATGTTTTTGTTGTCACACTCTATACCCATGACACAACCCCAACCCAATATTGACCACTCTCCCTTACAGCTAACTATGATATTTTTATACACCTTCAAACAACAATATGGTACAAATATTTCCAACCCTTTTTGATACAACATTATCATACACACACACAATAATAAATAACACACACACACACACACACACACACATATATGACACCTATTATTGAAATCACATATTGAAATTTTATATAACTTCAAAGTTCAAACAATAGTATGGTACAAATATTTCCAACCTTATTGATACAACATATATATATATATATATATATATTGCATAGACATAGATATGCATGTTTCCTATAGCTTTGTTTATTTACATTCTATTTACATATCTATCTATATTTGACATATATATATGCGAGATGATAGATACAGTTTCCTATAGCCTTCTTCATTTACATTCAACTTAATTAGATGTACGCTTTGTTTTTTTTTCAATTATAATGATTTTAAATATTGGCCCCTCTCCCTTACATCCAACTGTGATAATGAATGACTCCTAATTTTGTTATAACCATTTTAAAAATTTATATATAACTTGAAACAATAGTATTATATATATATATATATATATATATATATATATTGCATATATAGATAGATACATAAGTTTCCTATACCCTTCTTCATTTACATTCAACTTGATTAGATTTATGCTTTGTTTGTTCTTCAATTACTGTAACATGTATGGTAACCATTTCTTAAACAAGCATTATGAAATTTTATATAACTTGAAACAACAGTATGTTAGAAATATTTCAAACTTTTTCCAAGAATATACCATTGTTTCAATTTATATCATACTATTGTTTTAAGTTTTATTTGTATTAGACTGCTCTTTCAAGTTATATATATTTGTATCATACTGTTGTTTTAATTTTTTATATATTTGTATCATTATGTTGTTTTAGGAAGGGTTTAACATGATCACCTAAGGGTTTATAAGAGTTAGAATTGGGGATATGATAGTATAACATGAATTTCTTATTTCATTTAACATGATTACCCAAGGGTTTATAAGAGTTTGGATTGGGGATATGATAGTATAACATGCATTGCTTGTTTCATTTAACATGATCACCCAATGGTTTATAAGAGTTAAAATTAGGGATATGATAGTATATCATGCATTGCTTATTTCATTGCACACATACCCTTTATCATTTGTAATACACTCAATTAGATGCATGGTTAGTTTGTGCTTCAATTACATTCACTCTTACATGTATGAATTTTTTCATTTTAGTTTTGTAGTGCAGAAAAATGCATCCCTTTACATTTTCACATGTGTTTTGGCCCTCCCTGCTAAAATTGGGCTTCTTTATGCCTTATTTAGTCCTATTTTGCATCCACAAGCCTTATTAAATACATCTTTCTAAGGATAATTTTGACAATTATTAAATTACCAATCATAATTTATTTTTTTGGGTTGTGTGTTCTAGATTTGGTGATCTAGGACTCATACACCACATTGGGCATATGGGTCCCACCTAGGTTTTATGACCTGATCCTGAATATTAAATTGAACTTAACATTTCTTGAAGTTTTTGTCCCAATTTTAAGCTATTGGGACTCATATGCCCCAACTAGTGTAGTAGTCCTGGTTTAGCTTAGACCTATTTTGAATTCAATTCTTGGTGGGATTTTTTTCTCCTAGATTTGATGTCAACTTGTAGTGTTGTAATGCCGAGAAATTTGGCATAAACAAGTATAAACACAATGCTATTTCACATATTTTCTCCTAACAAGAGCCAACAAGCAATCTAGCATCCTAGCAATTTTCATTTGCAAGTGTGATCAAGAAATTCAAGAGCATTCAAGAGTTGATTATCAAGAATTTGAAGCTTCATTCAAGATTCAATCATCATGTCAAAGTCTTCATGCATCATGTGTGTTTGTGAGATAACATTTGTGATGTAGGTTTTCATAATTCAAGCAAGCATTCAAAGACATTATCTCATATCAAGATCAAGATTCAAGATCCACATCCATTGGATCAATTTCACACAAGATTGCAACTTTTATTTCAAGGGTTTGATGAGTTGCAACATTCCATATTATTCATTCATCATTCCTTCATTCTATTTCATTTCATTTCAAGGTTTGATTACCAAAATAGGGTTTGACCAGGGAAAACCCCTATTCCCTAAGACAACAACATTTTTCTCCTCTTTATGTGTGATTGCAAATCTAGCTAATTTGGAGCTTGAAGATACTTTGAAGACAAATTTGTGAGATTGAAAAAAGTTTTCAAAGTTGTCAAGAAGTTGGCATCTTCATGAAAACTCACCTACATCTTGTAATTCAGATGTTCATACTCATAGATTGGACAAGCCAAAAGATACAAGAGACCTCTTGAGGCTACAAAATTTTTATTCAAACCATAATACTAGGACTAAATCACCACCTTGGGTGCATGAGTCCTAGTATGTACCTCTTTTTAGCAGTTTTCTGCAGATCCTGATTTGCCAACAACATATTCCAAATTCAGCCTAGAAACTCTAAACTAGGGAAAAATCGCCCAGTCTGGTGTATGAGTCCCAATGAACATCATGAACAACAAATTTTAAAAAAATTAGATCTTTTTTAGTCATCTTTGATCCTCTAGGTACTTTTCTATATCTTTCTATTTAGTTATCTGATTTCATATTCTATGTTTCTAGAGTTTAGTGTATTCATGTTTTCATTTCTCCATTGAAGCTTCATTTTAATGGTGATTTACGTTTTTAATCACAACTAAGTAAAACCCCTACGAAATACCCCTTCCCTTGATTGAGTCATCTTGGTTGAGGGATCTCTAGGGTTTCCTAATGAACTAAGAGTGAAATAGGTTCCCTAGTTCCATCTCCTAAAAGGTTGAACCCTATTTATTTAGGCTCATTTTGGTGAACCCGACCTTTGGACACTTACATTTATGATTTGGAGAACATTATATTCCTAGATCTAGGTTAACTTTGCATTAGATTTACATTAGTGGAATTTCATTTAGGGCTTCTAAATCTTGCATTAGTGAAAAGTGCATGTAGGTTGTATTTTTGCATCTTGCATCATTAAATTTCATTTGAAATCTATAATTGAAAATAATCAATTCAGCATACAAGTTAAAAGCCTTAGAATCAACTCATAATTTTCTAAATTTCATGTGGAAACCCTAATCTATAGCTCATTCGCCCATCTGGGCGATTTAGTCCTAGTACAGGTCTTTGCTACTAATTTCTAGGAATTTTGTGTTGAATATTTTTCAATATTTGAACCTGTCAAAAACCCTAACTAGGACTCATTCACCCATCTAGGCGATTTAGTCCCTTATTGAACCTAAATTTTCATTTTACAACATTAAAAACTTGATTTTTGTGCACTTGTTTTCTGTTGTTAGATCTTTGTTTTAGTTTGCTGAGTTTATGTTTTATTCATTTCATTAGATCTAGCTTGATTTGGTTTCATTTCAAATTTATTTTTAAACATAAGAATTGGAATTAAAGCATATCACTTATCTTGTGTTCATTGCATTTATCTTGCATTCATTTATTTTCCTTTGCATGAGCTTTACAACTTGGTGTCCTACTGCTAATACTATAGTGAGACGTAGTTCAAGACTCATGTCATCCCATGATAACACACTCATCATGGATCTTGGGTTATCTAACTCTTTCACTCATATTTTTGACACTAGTTCACTAGGTATAGACCATACCCTTGAAAAATATTTATGTTTAAGTAGTATGGCAAGTGTTAAAACAATGGTTTCTAGTGTCCCTCAAGAAAAAATAATCCAAATCCATGAAGAATTAGCAAACCTACAACACCAAATGAGTACTGAAAACATTTCCAACACTGCTATTCCTACCATAGATAACATACATTGCATGATTGAAAGTGAACAAGGAATAGAACTTGCAAGTAACTTAGCTCAGATTTTTGGCAAAAGTCTTACCTCAATGACTAGTTGTGCTCAAACTTCAAATAATACTCAAATTCAAGGATGAACTCAAATTCCTCCTCCCACAACCATTTCCTCTATTCCCACCTATACCACCCCTCAAGTTACCACAACGATGCAACCTACTAATAATGTCATTTATACCTTAGGAATTTCCACTAGAAATCATTATACCTTTGTGGCATTTCACATCATATCTCCTACCACTTTAGCTCCCATAAGTATTTCATTCACTACCCCCTCAAACACATATACACCTCCACCATATTCATCTCCCTCTCATTACACAACCAATAAAACCATCCTTAACCAACTCTTGCAAAAAATTTCATCCCTTCAAAACAAAATTTTCACCATAAACCAAAATCAAAATGGCCAACCTTCATACTATTACAAAAGAAATCCTTTATCCTTGGAGATATTAAGAACACCAATACCAAAAGGTATAGAGATTCCTAAGTTTGAGAAATATGGAGGGAAAGGAGATCCTTCTAACCATGTTTCCTCTTACACTACTTTATTCAGTGACTTCATCCTTGAAGATAAGCTCTTGGCTAAGCTTTTCCCTAGGTCCTTGAAATATACTGCTTTAGAATGGTTTTCCTTGTTACCGAATAACTCAATTTTCTCATTCAATGAAATTTTTGAGGCCTTTATCAACCATTTCCAAGTATAGATGACCCCTAAGATGACATTAGTTGATTTTATGAGATGTAAGCAAAAGGATGACAAAAAGGTTAGTGACTTCATTTCACACTATCAAATGCTTTATTCCCAAATTGACACAAAGATTCTCGATCCTCAACTTTAATGTATGTTCATTGAGAACTTACAAACTAAGATGCAAGATAAGCTTGGTATGATGAAGTTTCCTTCCCTCATACACTTGTGTACTAAACTTCGTGATTATCAAAATTTGATTAGTAGTCATGAAACAAAACCCACCTCTAGTCGTCCTAAAAATTCCAAATCTACAGATAAAAATAATTACCAACCTTTTAGGAAATAGAATAAAGGCTTTCTACAACTAAATCTGCCTCAACCAACCCAACATGTTGATACCCAAGTGGCTACTATAAAGAAGAGAAATCCTTCTACATTTGGGGATCCGACTAGACAATTTACTCCCTTACACGATACCCTCCATAACACCATGATGCAACTTCTAGAAAATAACATGATTTCCTTACCTCCCATTAAAACTCCTTATCCTAATAATCCATTACGTCTAAAATTTAGATCAAATTCCCATTGTCAATTTTACCAACAAAATGGACATGATATGGAACAAATTGTAAGTGTCTTAAACATATTATGCAATACCTCATTGATTCTAATCATATTCAAATTCCACAGTTGTCAATGATCAAGGTAATAAGTCTATTGCCACTCCCAACCAAAAACTACAAATCTTTACCAACCCCATGCCAAATCATAATATTTCATTTTTCAAAGCTATTGAAACTAAGAAGAATGATGTGATGAATGTTGACAAGAATGATGACAACATGGATACTGATGAACAAAATCCTATGGATAATATGGTTGGATTAATCAAAATTCAACCTTGTAAGTTCCAGACTAAAATTACTATTGACATTGATTTCTCATCTAGGATATAATCAGAAACACACTTGATGGTACTATTTACATAACCAACTAAATCAATGATAAGCCCACTAATGGGATATTAATTGATCTTGTCTGTGAAGAGAATTTGATCATTGAAGAATTATTACTTGTGCATGAACTCTATCAAGATACATATGACAAACCAAAAGCATGGATAAAAATGAATAATGGTTTTACTTTCCCTACAATTGATTCGATCATCCTTCCTTTCAAAGTTGGACTAAAACAACTATATGTCTCATTCTCCATCATCTTGATGTTAGATCAATTCCATGTGAGAATTGGTTATCCATGGCTACACTCCATGGAAGAAGTTTCGTCAGTCATGCATAAATGTGTAAAGTTTCCCTTTGACAATGAAATATTTACTATGCACCATAGTGGTTTTAATCTTGTGTCTTTCCATGGGAGATTTTCATTGGATTTCTTTTGGCTTGAGCCTATTGAACCTATTAAACCTCAGGAGGACTTCTTTTTAAAATCTTATCAAAATTTTAAGGTGAAACACATAGCAAAACTATCCCTTTGAAACATGCCTCAACCCATGATTGAGCCTCCTATCCATGACAAAACCATGATAGAGCCAAAAAATATCCCAAATAACCAAGACCAACCTAAGATGGATCCTTTTCATATCTCCTAAAAGAGACCAAGAGACAACCAAAACAATCTCATCATGCTTCCTAAGATAAAATAAAAATTACAAAGCCAAAGAGAAAGTGGTTGAACAACCTCCTATGATTGCTTTAGTTCCTCTCCTTAGGGAAGAAAAGAAACCTATGGTTGATAAACCCACTCCTACACAAACACAACTTGAAAATCATATCAAAAGAAACAAAAATTCTAGAGAGTGTAGGCATAAATGTCATGCTATTGCTTGAAGGTTAAACAAAGAGAACAACAAAGAAAATCAACATCCAAACTTAAGTGAAGCAATACACGAGGAGTCTCCCTCTTTGCTGCAACAAAAAGATCCTATATCACAACCACAACTGGGACTAGCACCTTCTTTGACATTATCATTCGACTTCCCATTGTGATTAACTTAGACGATGATGATGAGATTTCTAAAATTGATGAAGTGCATAATGAAATTAATACATTGTTTTCCTATTTTATGATCTTAAATGACAATTCTCCTAAGAAGAGTTTTGAACTTGGTGCTTCCCCTAGTTCAACACTTGGTGTTGTCCCTTTGGCTAGTTTTCTGCCTTCTGTATATGATGAACAAGATTAGGATACAAAAGACCTGCTATAGATAGACTCACATGTGCCTTACTATCCTTTTCTTTCTTTTATTTTTCATGTTATGTGTGTGATGGCATGTGCGTAATGTGATCTACCATACCGTTTTGTTTTATATATCTCTCTTTGTGATATTCCTCTATTTGTATGTACATTCTTCTATATGTCGTAAATATTTTACCTTTTCATTTTTCTTGTGTTTTCCTTTTGGGGATGATGCAAGGAATCAAGACATTTAGGTCTCTTCCATGTTGACCCAAAAGATTATCCTTTATCTTTTCTTTGTCTTGTTTTTTCCTTTTGGGGATGATGCAAGGCGTCAAGAAATTTAGGTCTCTTCCATGCTGACCCAAAATATTTTCTTTCTTTTCACTCTCTTTGTGTCATTCTTATTGTTCCATGAGTATTTTGGGAATGATGACTTTTTCGAGCTCTATAACAGCAATGTAGCAAAGACATACTGACCCTGAATTTGTGGATCCCTTATGTGTGATTTTGGGATTTCATTTTGGGGCAACCTTTTTTCATAATGCAGCTTCATTTGGAAACATATGACTTGGAATAGGAATTTCAAAATAAGCTCTCATTTCCTCTCTATTGTTAGCATTTATCATTTTCTACTTTAAAGTAATTTCTCACATCATGGTGTTTAGCAATGTATTTAAAGATGGGGAATACATTGGCATTATTATTTTTCAACTCATGTTTCATTGTGTAGTATTATTACTTCATGTGATGCATATTTCTCTTTGTGGTGATATTGGATGTGATGTCCTTCAAGAGCGTGATCTCTCTTAGCATATTATATTCCCCTTAGTGGCTCGATGTGACACATTGCATGCCCTAATGTGTGAATCTTCTATTCTTTGATTGGTACTCTCTTGGAGACATTAGGCACAATGTTCCCCAAGTTGAGACCTTATATGAACTAAGAAAAACTCCTTTGAATGTACCTTACACTATTTTTCATTTACAATAACTGTTATATGTCCACTTTGCATAACACACTTTACTTGCCTATGGAGCCATCCTGTTGTTCATGGGTATCAAGCATACAAAGTTTTGCTTGCCTCATGAATCTTTTTTTTCATGTTGTGTGTTCCTTATCAAATTTATTAGGAAGTATAACTTTGGTATGGTTAATGTATAGGAGCCGAACTTAGGCGTGACTTTCCCATACACACTTGCTTGTGTGTGTGAGCACATACTGATCACGTGCATATGTGTCTCACCTTTATGGGGTCTCACCTAATGGACAGCCTAAGGCTCCACTAACGTATACCATCTTAGTTCTCCCAAGTTCTATTCTAATATTTTATTTTATGCTTAAGCAATCAAAACAACATGGTTAGTGTTCACTGTCCCGACAGCTTATATCTGACAGACAAAAAATTTATAGTGTGATATTAATCTAAACAGATAACAATTTTATAATATTTATGGGAACGAAAGCCTATGGAACTCATAACGAGAACAATACAATCTATAGAATATACATTTGAAACAATTTTATTATTTGTATTCTATAAATAAAAATAATTGTATAGAGTTTAGATAAGTAACAGTAATTACAAAATATTTACCACTAAATATCTTGTTTCAATAACATAAAGCCAAAAATTAGAAGATGGACTATTGTGCAGAGCTCACTCCATACTTTAACTGCAATAAGCATACAACCCACACAAAGAGAACCCCGATAGCCCAAAGAGGAACAGTAACCGGGAGAAGAATGAGAAAGAGAAAACATTAGTAGAAAGCATCAACATGGATGTTAAGAAAAAAGTACAAGGTGAGAGGGATGAACATCAAGATGAAAGTAGAGGTAGAGAAGAAAAATAGAGAGAAAATACAAAAAAAAGTTGTTATGATTAGTGTTTCATATATATGTTACAAAACATATGATATCTATTGTCATAAAATTATAAAATCAAATACAGAGTTGCTACTATTTTTTATCCTTAGAAAATAACTGAAAACCAAGTTCCACTCGCTGTCCAAATTGTTGCTATAGCAAAAATAAGCTTCTTCTCAACTATTATCACATCACATTACAAAAATAACTATTCAAAACCTACGTAAATTTCTAACAAAGGAGGCAAAACAAAAATGTTTAATTACATTTAATTTTGTTGTATGTGTGAAATCCAAGGGAGGATATTTGTAATTAAATTCTCACTCAAAATTTGTGCCAATGCAGTGGATGGGAAGGGAAGTTGAAATGTATTGAGCTAGAAATTGCATTAAGATTTGGTATCTTAGCATAGATCGAGAGAATGTATCAAGGATCTTTTGATATTTATGTTGTTTCGAGAGGATTTGCACCTACAAGTTAGTGTTTGGATGACCTAGATTGATTGGTGTAGTTTATTTTTTTGATTAGATAAGCAAGGTTTAAGACTCTGATTCCATACATCAACATGAAACAAGCCCCACAATCAATAGATCAAACTTAGAAAAAACAACGAAGATGAAACATGGTTTCCAAATAGCAAAACAGTCAAAAGGATTGAAGTTCATGTGAACTCATAGATGGAGTTATTTTTCTGTCAAAAGACAAATTCTAAAAACTCATTAAAAAAATGTTCTTATGATTGCAATCTAGGCACATTTATTAGAGGACAAAAGTCGCAAGAAATTTAAAATTGATGAAGTTAAGGCATTGTTTAGATCTATGGCATAATAGTCAAGATCTTTTAGTAAGGAGAGAGATTGTGGTGTACCTCGTTAAGACAAAAAAAGCAATGGAGCTCCAATTTGAAGCTTCACTACTACATAGAGCCCCAATTTTAGACATTAATTTAAGACAAAATATTATTTTTTTCTTAAATTAAGACAATGAAAAATTCTTTTTCTAAAATATATTTTTCATTTCCCTCCCAATTTTCCTTTTCCCTCCAACATTGAACATTACCTTCAATCATATCATCTGCAGGCGTTAATTTCATTTCTCTTTTAGAACAAAGAATAGGAACATGGAACAAAACACAAATAGAGGAATAGAGGCACAACACAATGGGCACAAAGAACAATGAACAACATAGAAAACAGTCATGAAGCTCCAAAAATGGGGTTTTTTCAAAAATGACAAGGGATTTTCATCAAAAATGACAAGAGTTTTAAGAAAATCAAAAGGGGCAAAAA
This sequence comes from Sequoia sempervirens, assembly GCA_007258455.2. Lineage (NCBI taxonomy): Eukaryota > Viridiplantae > Streptophyta > Pinopsida > Cupressales > Cupressaceae > Sequoia > Sequoia sempervirens. The sequence goes on along the minus strand of VDFB02339409.1, from coordinate 1,650 downwards.
GTGGGTCTAGATTCTTGGACAAGCGACAACAATAAAATTTCCACGAAGGCCTTTCAACAACAGCCCAAGTGTGCCCCACCTTTGTCTTTTTTTTTTCTTTTGTTTCTTGTCTCTTTTCCCGGTAATGTATGGGTGCATATATGTTAGTTTTTGCAACATTAAACATTATTTGGCAGTGATTCTAACTCTAGGTGAATGTTGAGGAGAGTTTCCTCCTCCTCGACCCATTCATTCTCCCAAATGTTCAAATAAAAATCCTTTGAGTCAACCCATCACCTTCCTTTCATCTAAATCACTATCACGAAAACCCTTCACCAAAGGAAACACCATTTCCAACACCATTGCAGGTTGTTTTTGCTACTAGTTTTTTGGCCCCAGTTGCAGAAAATGCCATCATTCCCTTTCTACTCCTTGTTATATGTCAGTGAAACTATTGTGAAATCATCTAAACTTGACTTCAGACTAGCATTACGAATGTGTTGCCAGCCTTTGGAGGGAAATGTTTTGGTAAAGACCAAAAACATTGTGGACCAATCATCTAAACTTTGACGTAAGACTGAAAACATTGTGGATCAAGGTGGAAAGTGTGTGTGTTTAGTCAACCTAGGGTTGAGGAGGAGGAGAGCATCTTAGAATCCAAATGCATTTAAACATTATTTGGAAATGATTCTTTGAATATCATTCCTTTTAAATATTTTTATTAGACCTGTTATAATGGATTTTGACCTATTAAAATGGCTTTGCACCTTCATTTTTATTGTGCCTATTAAGAGCAGGGTTGATTTTGCACTTTTTTGGGTTGAATTTGCACTTGTAGGGTTGAACTCGCATAGGATCTAGAGTCACACCTGTAGGGTCAGATGTGCAGTTGTGGATTTAATCCTTAACTGTTGAAAACTCAGAATTGAAATGAAATGATGTCCTTTTCTCTTCTAGCTTCTAGAGGTTTCTTTAAGGGCCTAGGGAAATACTCTAGCATTATTCTATGTTCTTTGAATTTGTTTACTCGTCGTGTACTAGTACTTTTTCATGAATTTACATATAATTTGCATTTTTTTATGTTTTGGAAACCCCATTATCACCATCAAAGATGCTTTTATGGCACCATTAAATACTAGCATATACCTATCAACTTGTTAATTGATAGCATATTGTTTCCCACTCCTTGATATAACTTCGACACAAGTTTTACTCCATTCCTAGAGGCTGGAAACTTGTGAACCTCTAAATCTCTATTGCTACCTATAAGTTACATTTAATCATTTTTTTTCTTTTCAATTTGTAACTTGCTTTGTTTTAACCTATTGCAGATTACATCATGCATCAAAGAAGGAACATATAGAATATCATTACAAGCATATGACCCTCGATCTTTTGTTCTAGGTGTAAGAATTATGTGTCATAAAATAGTATCATTGCAAGATATGGAGGATCACGCAGGATAAAATGTGGCTATTAGATGCTCTTTGTTTCACATGGGAAGAGTTGTATAATGGAGAAATGACAGTTGAAGGAATTGTTCCAATTTTTATCATAATTCCACTTGCATTTCCTCCCAGATAAACATTTGGATAGCTTTTGAATGTTCCTTATCAAATGTAATTATATGAAGTGGCAGTGTTGTTGATGCTTCATCTTTTAGTCTTATCA
>VDFB02339408.1:0-16032 GCA_007258455.2 Sequoia sempervirens | reverse complement strand
GGCACATACCATATTTCACCATGCTACTGATTTCTTTTTTCTAAGTATTTTGTACAGGGTCAATGGTTCTTCATGCTAGGAAGAACTCTTCAAGGAAGTATAGCTTCATGGTTGGGCAGAAAAAGCACCTAAATCATGTTCTTGTCCTTTAGTTGCAGGGCAGTTATTAGATTGTATTTTTAGAGGATTCTAGCATATATTTATATGTACACTATTTGTACTCATGTTTGTATCATTGTTATGACTTTTTGTTGATCTTTTCCAAGTTAATAAATGTAACACAATATTCCATGTATTGATGTTTTATGAATGAACATGATGACAAATGATGAATTGACTAATTTTTAGGATATTTCTCTTGTAATGATAAATAAATGAGATTATTTATTGTTATTAAGAATTTTTTTATCTATTTCAGTTCTATACTTTACATATCCTAGTCAATTAATACTATTACACTGGTCATGATCTACCATGATATGGAAAGGGTCAGATTTAGTTGTTATGGCTATTATTGGAGGTACAAAGATTTTGATTCCTGGTTAGATCATGATTGCTATTATAGCACTGGTGGTAACACCAGATAGTCAAGGCACACACATGCATGGAGGCCTCATTCATACTATATGAGTAATGAGGTCAAGGTTTCTGAGCACAAAGCTTGCATGTGGCCCATGAGATATCCCATATATGTAACATTGACCTATCTTTGAGCCTTTTTTTATCCTCTAAAGAGACCATGGAAGTATGAAGATATATTATACTAAAAGATCACATTCAATTAGTTAGATGTAACAAAAATTCTTTAGAGACCCTATAGGACTTTGTATCCCTGACCAAGACTATCATCGTAGCTAGCAAGGATGCAACACAATTACTTATTCATTGGTTGCTATGAGTATATTATGATGTCTTTTTATTATGATCAAGTGATATGGCATTTTGGTTATATTTAGGGGTTCCCATTCATTAATCACCCTATCTTAGGTCGAATCATAGTGGGGCTAGGCCACATGACATAGCTTGTCCTACCATCATAGAAATCCCATTGAGTGACTCAAATAATGAGTGAGATAGACATTTATTGTCTAATACATTTGATGTTAGATTCAACACTACATATGTCAAATGGTGGGACACTACACTTCCATATCCTATGCTTCTTATAGGTCATCCTAATAGTGATCTTAGTCCATGACCATAACATCAAGAGGATTATGAGGAGGATGATAATAGAGATATAGGAAGACATGATGAGGATGAGGAGGATGAGTAGCCAAAAATGGAAGGAGGAGGAGGAGGTCTAGAGGAGAATGAGGAGGTTAGTGATACCCTTGAGGAGAGACCCAAGTCTCACCCTCACATATCATGAGCATAACCTGCTACACGTGAGAGACCATGCATCTAAAAGCATGGGGAGACTAGCAGTGTATTAGATACTATACCCCTAGCTTCTTGAGGGAGTCCTGACATAGCCATAGTAGTCACATGTAGGAAACCTCACTAATGTATTGGTGATCTAGGTGATATGATATAATTTTTTTATGAATTGTATTATTCTAGATGCTATGTTTCATTTTATTTATGCTTTATATGATGATGCTATATAATGTTATTTTATGTCTTTCTCTTTTTATAATTGGAATTGGATATTGGTTCAACTTTGTGGGTTGATTAATAGGGGAGATTATTCCTAATGTGCAACTACATCAATGAGTGTTGACTAATCATAGGCCACTATATAGTGTTAGGAATCATAGATGCATTTGGGTATGTGCAAGATCATCATGGAAAAAATAGGCCCTTAAGTGGCGAAAAATTTAGAAAAATCAGAGTTAGGCAACTTGACATAAAAATTTGAATAACTTATCTATATTATTTCAAAAATATGTAAGAATAGAATATATAGAAAATTGAATTTAGTTTCTAAACAACTAGGTTTATTTTATTTTTTAAAACTATTTGGTGAAAATTTGAAATTCTCAATGCAAGAGTAATTCTAAATTTCAGTGAAAAATACAGGTGTCAGTTTGACCACCTAACCATAAAGTAAAATGATAATATTTTATAAGATTTTATATATAAGAGGGACTCCATATCCAGATGTGATGCATATTTTTTTGCAATTTATTTCCAAGTAAATAACTAATTATGAATTTTTATTACAACTTTTAAAAAAATCTAAAAATCATATGTCCGACCACCTTAACTTGGTCAAACTTCATGAAATTCTTTTTTTTTAATATTATAGGCATGTGAAGCATAGAATGACACATGTTTCAAATTCAAAAATGTGATACCATTTGAAAGCTATAGGATGTTTCTCAATCAACCTATCAATTAGACTTTAGTTGTAATTCAAATAGAAAATGAATAATAATTACATATTAAATTCAATGTAAAACATAATTTATATTGGTGGAAAGCTGAGAATATCCTTTAAAAACCCTTTTCATTTCATCAATTTTGGGTAAGAAAAAATTGTCAGCCACATACCCATCATATCGCCACTTTTGGCCCATCATGATCCTACACATACCGATTTGATCCTATAGCATGGCAAAGAGTTGTGCATGAGGAGCTGAGAGGGGAATACAAGGAGCTAAGAGTAGAGAGATCATGAGATCCTACTAATGATCAGATGCAGACATACCTGCAAGAGGAGATTGATAGGGTACAAGCCAAGAGAGATTGGTTCCAATAGTAGCACACATCAAAAATTGAGGCTAATGCAACGCTTAGAGGTGAGCTCAAGGTTTTATTGGCACAAAATATCTTTAGGAGTTACAATTTATAGTCTCATGTTGGCCACCACCACAAGGCCTCAAGGAGTCTGGTAGCCATAAGCCCAAAAGATGATGATTGTAGATTTTTTGTATGATACACCAATTTTTGTTAGCATGGTGATATGATGATGTATATGAGTGCAATGATATTTATATATGAGTATTTTCATTTGCTATGTATGTTGTTTACTTGGTTATTTTATTTTAAATGTGATCATACTTAAGAAAATGCACCACATTAACATATATAACAAATTGGATACAATTGTGATCTAATTAAATAATATTATATAGATTATTTAATAAATACAACAATGATTTAATTGATATATGTAAATGGATGATTTGATATAATTAATCAAAATACTACTTAATTAAATACTACATTTTGACTAAGTGTACATATGTTATCTTGATGTAACTATGATCTAATTTGAACAATTAAATGATGTAATGATCTAACTAGCACGTTACAGAAGATCATTGAATAGTATGTCAATAGGTAATTATCATATTTAATAAAATTACTCTAAAATCCAAGACAGGCTAATGTTTTTTATGAGTAAAGCAATGTAGCACTAAATAGAATGTAAAACTATCTAATCTAATCTAAATTCTTTAAATAATAGCATTCTATTTATAGATTCAAATGAATCTAAGAATAAAACCTACACAAATGCATAACATTAATAAGCTCTTTGAGAGGTATACTTGATGTAGAGGAAGAACTCACAACAAGACTAAATTTACACATTCAAAAAAGGTTTCAATACTAATCATGCAAAAGTGCTACTTTGTTAATCTTTGGTAACTTGCTCACAAGCCTAATGGCACACCACCAAGGAAAACAATAAAGGGATAGCATGTAACATGATGTTTTAGACTTGTTCAGACCTCTAAAAACAAACCAACGTGATTTCCCTGTTGGAGTGGAGAAGACACTAAGAGGGGGGGGTGAATTAGTGTCTTAAACAAATTTTAACTTTTTCCATGAAAAAGAATTGAATAATTTATGCTCTTAATATTTCAATGATAAATACATTCATGAATTGAATGCAATCATTAAAGAGCTAAAATAAGAAATATTAAAGAAAACCAATTATCAGCATAGTCTTGAAACATTATCACATCAAAGCAATGAGACCATAAGAAAAATAATTTGATGAGTGGAAAACCCTCTAGGGGTAGAAAACCCACTCCATAAATGATGCCTCACTGGCTTAATCTGAAAAAATTTATGTTTATAATGCCTCACTGGCATTTAAATTTTAATCAAAAACAATATAGAATGTAAAATACAAAGGGATTCTCTGTTTCCCTTCAAATCATATATCACTTTCATTCTAATACATTTAGCATCTTAAAGATTCATTCTGTAATCTCTAAAATATCAAATATATCAGTTATACAAATTGTTTTGCATCATGTTTAAAAACATCAATCACAAAATTTTGTTTAGATAATTAGCATGATAACTCTGTTAAAAGAATTAAACCAAAATAGTGATAAACCACTATTTACATATAAGTAAACAAAAATTTGCATATGTTGGCATCTGTCCTCACCAAAACTTTCAAATATAACCTTTAAAACTGGTTGCAATAACTGTTTCCATAAATACCCAGGTGTTGAGTCATCATTATGTCTTTCTTTGGAAATATAGATTTTACATTTTTATGGCAACATTTAGCATCATAAACAATGAACCACACCTTTATACATGATCAATATCATGAACAAAACAATATGTAAAGTCTAAACAAGAAACCCACATTTATGTTACAAAAAACCCTTAATGTTCATCTTTAAGAAAGTATCGAAATGAAAAACAAGAAAAACTCGACCAAGATCTTGCATTAAACTCAAATAACTAACTATAGTGTTAATCTAAAAGAAGAATCTGATTCAAACTTATCAAATAATAGATATCACCTAGTGAAGTTGAATGTTGAAGACTACATTTTGTAGCACTGTACCACCAAAAAAACAAATTGTTCCATGCCCTAAGTCGACCACTGCTAGGTCAAAGCAAAGACACTTCAAACATACTCATGCGACCAATAACTGAATTGAAACCATGTATTACAACCGCCATTTCACATTCTCAATTGAAACTATCAGTCTTATGCAAACCCTATCTTAACCCCAACAAAATGATTTTGAGGTTTGCCAAGAATGAAAGTAAATTAGGGCACACTTATTGTTTCAGTGTTACAAATAAAACATTATCAGTATATCCCCAATAATCACTATGTCGGTCATGATTTTCCCAAATAATAAATTGCATAATGCTTAATTGTAGTCGGTGTTGACTACCATGCTAACCTTGTCAGCCTTGTTGAACATATAAACTTTTGTCTATGCACAAATTCTAAATGAATTTAGATTTGTCAACCATAATCATCACCTCTAATAGCTTGTGAACTTTGCACCTATCTTTATACCTTGTAGATAATCAAAGTATTGCACCATATATACCAATTCCAAAAACACCAAATTAAATTCCACATAAGAAAAAAAATGACTCTAGCATAACACTCTTGTATAAAGGTCAATATGGAGCTCATAAATAACTTTCACCATATTCCAAAACACAAATGTTGATGTGTCTTTTTCACCAAAGATGAAACTTTTCTAATTCATTTGTTATTGTAATAAACCAATCCACCCACTGTTATATTACTACCAATTATACACGTTTCTTTGTGTGTCTTTGACATCAAGGGAAACAACTATGAGAGCCAACAAAGTCCCCCTTTGGCCTTGATGGGAAAACACCAAAGCTCTCTCCCACTTTTTTCATCAAGATACAAAGGGATGCCTCATAAAAAATATGTGAATGAATGAAATATAGGAACAAAAAAATACTCAACAGATCAAAACCAATTTAGCATGCATATATGAAAGTTGAAGAACAACCATAAGATTATGAGGGAAACAACTGAATGTGGAAGCAATAAATCCCTATTTGCACATACCACTACTTTCAACACATACCTGTCACCTCAAAGAAGATAAGTTAGATACCAACAAGAAATATGCAAGGAATCCAATGATCATGAATACATAAAATTCCCAAAAATATCATTGGATAATTGAATATTCATTAACTCACTACACATTTCTCCTTTGAACATCATAAAGATAAGGAATACAGCTCAACCTATGATTGATTAATCATGTCCATATGTAGCATGATGATATACCAATCATACTTGTTAACAAATGTAACACTGAAGCATACCAAAGATGAACTCTAATAATACTAAAAGGAACCAGATGCAACCATGATCTGAACCAATTCTTAAGGAAACAAATGGTGCAAATAGATAAGAGTGATTATACACTAGTAAAATAGTAGTAGTGTATCATCATAATATCAGTATGCATCATAAATTCATAGAAGCATACATAATAATAATTGAAGCAGGGGTGTAGAATGGACATAAAGTATCCCCCTAAGACCATGCATACTTTTAAGAGCATTTAAACAAGACTGTTTCAAAAAGAATTGAAACCTTGCAAATAAACAACCGAAATTGTTATAACTTTCATTGTCATTTCAACAATAAGATTCTCCTCAAAACAACATTCACCATATTGTACTTTCATTTTTCAAACCCTACTTTAATGCAACTATAAAAACTGATATCAAATGATTTCCCAAATTTTTCCATACCTTTGTCACCAATGATACTAAATTGAGAAACAAAGCTTTGCCTTTTACCTTTACAACATATCTACTAGCACTGAGCAAGAAAATGTGAAGTCATAATACAAATTGATCATGTTTCAAGGAATGTTTGTTGTCACACAGTGAAAAGACCATTGTCCTAGCAGCAAGAACAACAAATCAGGTATACACCACTATAAGCATTGAAAAACTTAGTTTCAAGCAACATTCACTATGTAAATAGTAATAGCATGTGAATAACATAAAAGAGTATAGCCAAATTTCTTATATCAATTTCTTCTTGGAAACACTTTGCATAAGAGTTTCATAGAGCACTGTCAATCTATCCAGATGAGATTTTTTGCCACTGTTAAAGACAATTGCAAACTCACCATACAATCTTTACAATATACAAGATCACACTTTGTCAATACTATCCTCGGTGTTTCAAAAATATTGATCAATTAATCATTAGCTACTCACTAGATTGAGCACAGGCACTACAAATATAATCTATTCACAATATATTCATCACTATTATTAGATCATGAAGACACATGCATATAGCCATTGTATGGAACAATATGGGATAATAAACCATTTAGTTCAAGAAACTTCATCTTCAACATAAATTAGCACCATTTTCATATCAGAATAAGAAGCATGACTAAAATAGTGTATAAGAAAATCTGTAAACTCACTATCACCTGAAGTTCTAACATATAACAACATTGTCACCTTTTTCTCATTATTTTGACATATCACACCCCAAAAAATGCTATATTATTAAAAAAGAAATGCCTTTAAAAGTTGTCTTTTGATCCTTCCAAAAACTTCAATGATAGAATCATCACTTTATTAATTAGAACTACATGAATATAATCCAATACAACAACTAATCATAGGGACATATAAAAATCTTGAAATGTACCCTAAAACTACATATAGATGATTTAGTGATGAAAAAATGTGAGGAAGATCATTCAATGTCTCCCTCAATTGAGCACTCATTTTCATGCATCTTGTTTCTTGTAGATTGTAAATATTCCCTTGAGTTCTTGAACCTATAGCAAGAATTTCACCTATTTTCTTTCTAATCTCACACCCTAGAGCATTAAAATGAACACAAAAACCTTGATCACAAATTTGAGTTACACTCGGAAGATTATGCTTGAGTTCTTCAACATAGTACACATCTTGCAAACAAAAGTTATTATTCAAATAAAGTTTACCTTTCCCAATTATCTGAATACAATCATCATTTCCAAACCAAACTAAACTGCCATCACAACATTCAAAATTGAGAAAGTTACTTTTGTCACCTATCATATGGTGTGAACACCCACTATCCAAAATCCATTCATTAGTCACCTTAGAATGTAAATTTGTTTGACTAAATGTACCTTCTATCTTTTCATTAATTTTCTTTGGTTTCCAAATCAACCTTGTTTGAGTAGTATCAATAAAAGTTTGGGACTTGTAACTCTTTGTTTCCTTGTTATGCAGGAACCTATTAGAATAAGAGCATTGACCTTCTATAAACCCAAGACCTTTTTTATCGCTATAGTGTCTTTTTTTACCTAAAACTTATGCCATTTTATTACTGTTGTCACACATATCAAGTTCTTTCCTCAAGTCAACAACTTTTTCCTCTAGAGTGCGGCATTCTTTTTCTTCGATTTCTAGCTGCACTTTTGTAACTTTTAGTATTTCAATTTGAAGTTTTAGGTCAGTAATTTGTTTCTCAAAATTATTCTTCTTTACCACAACTTCCTCTTTGATTTTCTGAATGTCTCTTAAGGCACTGTTTAATTCACTCTCAAGATCATTTTCTTCCTCTTTGTTAACAAAAACATCTTCACCTCTTGATGTACCACAATCTGTATCAATTTTTTAGGATGTTCCTTCCTGCAACTCATCATTTTGATACATTTCAATAAGTTTGTTCCAAACCTCCTTTGCATCCTTGCAATAAATGACCTTAGCAATAATTTCATTTGGAAAACTATTAAAGATAACATCCATAGCGCTAGCATTCTATTCAAGATCCTTATTTTCATCTAGTGTAGGAGGAGATGTTGTAGATACTGAGGAACCTTTTTCAACTACTTCCCACACATTTAATCCTAAAGAGGATAAATAGGTTTCCATCCTACATTTCCAAAAAATAAATTTTGTGCCTTCACACTGAGGTATTTTAAACATAGGATATTCATTTATTTTTGATCCATTGTTCATAACAATATCAATCTCCTTTTTATGATTTTGACTTGGATTAATAACTATCATAAATAGTGTTTCATCTCCTTCCTTAATAGATGCATTTGTACCATTGTTAGATACTTCTACCATCAGATTTTTCTTCTTAAAGACATTTTCCCTTTTAGAATAAGTTTGTTTTTTCTTCCCCTACCTATTATATGTTTCTTCATCACTCTCAGAGTCATTGTTAGGACATTGAGAAGCATAGTGTCCTACCTTCCCATAGTTGAAGAATTTAAAGGGTAATTTTCCTTTGTATCTCCTTGAACCTCTTTTAATTTACTGACCAAAATAGATTCATCCTCATTGTCTAATTCAAAGTCTAAGTTTTCATTAGACTCCCTTTTTTTTTCCTTAAAGTCTTCCTCTTTGCTTGAGGTAGCATCACTACCTATTCTAATTTCATAGGCTATAAATATTCCTTGCAAGAGAGAGTGTTTTCATATCTTTATCCTCAAAAATTGAGACTTTGGCATCATATTTGTGTGTCAAGGACCTAAGAACTTTCTTGACAACAATTTGTTCATCAATTTCCTCGCCTATACCTCTTATCAAACTCACTACTTCCTAAACTCAAAGAAAATAATCAACAATCTTTTCTTATTCATCAATTTTCAGGGCTTTAAACTTAACCCTATATGTTTGGAGTTTTTCTTTTCTCACTTTTTCATCTCCTTCATAGATTTGGGCTAATTTATCCATAGTGCCTTGTTAGTTTTGCAATCCATGATTTTTTACAAGAATATCATTATTTAGACTGCAACATATTGCATTTGTTGCTTTTTCATCATATCCAAAAGCATTTTTTTCATCTATTATAGAGGGGGCAGTAAAATTGTTTTCAACCTTAATGGCTTGCAAAACATCAAAGCCTAAAGAAGATATATATTTTCCCATTCTAAATTTTGAGTAGGAAAAACTAGTGCCATCAAACATTGGAGGCCTATTTTTATTGTCTTGAATTTACATGATAAAAATAATCACTCATATCCCAGTTATCAACCCTTAAGACGATTAGGCTTGTTTATCCAAGGGTGTGGCTCTAATACCACTGGTTGGAGTGAAGAAGACACTGAGAGGTGGTGTTGAATCAGTGTCTTAAACAAATTTTAACTTTTTCCTTGAAAAAGAATTGAATAATTTATGCTCTTAATATTTCAATGATAAAAACATTCATGAATTGAATGCAATTAGTAAAGAACTAAAATAAGAAATATTAAAGCAACCCAAAGATCATCACAGTCTTGAAATATTATCACATCAAAGAAATGACACCATAAGAAAAAGAATTTGACAAGTGGAAAACCTTCTAGGGGTAGAAAAACCACTCCAAAAATGATGCCTCACTGGCTTAATCTTGAAAACTTTTTGTTTACAATGCCTCATTGGCAATACTATCTCATTGATAGATTTCAAATGCCTCATTGGCAATACTATCTCACTGATATATTTCAAATGCCTCACTGGCAATACTATCTCACTGATAGATTTCAAATGCCTCACTAGCAATAAAGCAATGCCTCACTGGATTTTCAAGAATTCCTCACTGGTAATGATAACTTGTACTTCACTGGCATATACATTTTAATCACAAACAATATAGAATGTAAAATACAGAGGGTTTCTTTGTTTCCCTTCAAATCATATATCACTTTCATTGTACAATACATTTAATATCTTAAAGATTCATTTTGGAATCTCTAAAATATCAAATATATCAGTTATACATATTGTTTTGCATCATGTTTGCAAAACTTCAATCACAAAGTATTGTTTACATAATTAGAATGATAATTCTATTAAAAAAATCAAACCAAAATAGTGATAAACCATTGTTTATATATAATTAAACAAAAATTCACATATGTTGCCATTTGTCCTCACTGAAACTTTCATATATAGCCTTTAAAACTGGTTGCAATAACTATTTCCTTAACTACCCCTATCGAGTCATCATCATGTCTTTCTTTGGCAATATAGATTCTACATTTTTATGACAAAATTCAACATCATAAACAATGAACCACACCTTTATACATGGTTGATATCATGAACAAAACAATATGTAAATTCTAAACAAGAAACCCACATTTATGTTACAAAAACCCCTTAATGTTCATCTTTTAGAAAGTATCGAAATGAAAAACAAGAAAAACTCAACCAAGATCTTGCATTAAACTCAAATCAATAACTAGGGTGTTAATCTAAAAGAAGAATCTGATTCAAACTTAGCAAATAATAGATATCACCTGGTGAAGTTGAATGTTGAAGACTACATTTTGTAGCACTGTACCACCACAAAAACAAATTGTTCCATGCCCTAAGTCGACCACTACTAGGTCAAAGCAAAGACACTTCAAACATACTCATGCAACCAAGGACCGAATTGAAACCATGTATTACAACTGCCATTTCACCTTCTCAATCGAAACTATTAGTCTTATGCAAACCCTATCTTAACCACAATAGAATGATTTTGAGGTTTTCCAAGAATGAAAGTAAATTAGGGAAAAATTATTGTTTCAGTGTTACAAATAAAACATTATTAGTATATCCCCAATAATCACTATGTTGGTCATGGTTTTCCCAAATAATATAAATCTCATAATGCTCAATTGTAGTCAGTGTTGACTACCATGCTAACCTTGGTGGCCTTGTTGAATATATAAACCTTTTTCTATGCACAAAGTCTAAATGAATTTATACTTTTCAACCATAATCATCACCTCTAATAGCTTGAGAACTTTGCACCTATCTTTATACCTTGTAGATAATCAAAGTATTGCACCTTATATACCAATGACAAAAACACCAAGTGAAATTCCACATAAGAAAAAAAAGACTCTAGCATAACACTCTTGTGTAAAATTTAATATGGAGCTCATATAGACCTTTCACCATATTCCAAAACACAAATGTTGATGTTTCTTTTTCACCAAATATGAACTTTGCTAATCATATTTGTCACTGTAATAAACCAGTCCACCCATTGTTATATTACTGCCAATTATACAAGTTTCTTTGTGTTTATTTTACATCAAGGGAAACAAATGTGAGAGCCAACATTCCCATCCAACCTTCATCATGCCATGCATAGATTTCATCAAAACCTCATTGAATTTTGGCTTCTAACTATTTTTCAAACCAATACAAGTAAACTAACATTAATAACTCCATGAAAATTGAAAACTATGAACAATCCCTTAAAGGGTTTTTAGATATGATCAAAATACAAATTTTCACCAAATTTTATGAAATTTAATTGATGCAATAAAAATTTATGCAATTATTTCATCTATTGGAAACCTTAGGCAAGCCACAAACCTGCTCTCACAAAAAATGGTGTAACCTATTCAAAACTTAATCAAATTTTCTCAAGCCGAAAGCATATGAAACTAGACTCATGCCTTCAACTTTTAGAATTGGTTTCAAGCCCGTGTTGTACCATACATGGCCATACTAGCACGTTTTTAGATTGCAAATTTTGGAAAACATTGTTAGATTAGGGTAGTCTTCACCAAAATGGTCATATCTTACACAAAACTCAATGAAATTCAATGCCATAAAAACCAAAAGAAAGAGAACTTACATTCCCACACATTCCAACCATTTTTAGATCATTAAAATGGTCGTACAAGCCATACAAGAAAGAAGAATAGACTAGAACGTTAGAAAAATTCAGAAAAAAGCTTGCTTCATTAACTCAAAAACTTCAATATCAATTCTTCAATCCACCATTCAAATTTTGAAGGTATATTTATGCATTTATAATCAATTCCAATGGTTTGTATCCATTTATTGCTTGCATTAACCATTTTCTTGATTTTTTCCACCTTGCTAGAGTTGCATGACAACTTTTTAGCAACTGTTGACAATATTAACAACTTTTTCCATTTTAAAACCAAGGACCCAATACACACATAAAAAATGACTTTATTAAACACCAACACACACCAATAGCCCAAAAACCAAAAATGACATAAAGACTTGCTTATGAGGTCTTTGTGACCCTGCACCATACACCCAAGGGGAAGAAAAAAACTCAAGTCCACTTGAGTGTAGGTCTTCTTTTATTCCTTATCTTCCAATTCTTTTGCCACTTTTCATTCAACTAGGAATTCATTTCCAAAAGTTGATGCTCCTTACACCCTGTTGTATGTTTTGCATTCCTGACTTTCCCTAGGCCTTTCTTCTTCTTGCACAGTTTCTTACTTAGCATCTTCTCAACTTCAAGCTTCCAAAACTATACTTCTTGTCCATATGTCACATTACCACTGTCCATGTCTTCATCTTCATCATTTGAATATAATTTGTTAGTGTATTCATCATCCATAAAATCAAAAAATACAACTAGTACCTCTGTTGTTTTTGCAACCTCTTCTTCACCATATTGTGCTACATTTGCATAACAATATTCATACATTGCATTCAGTTATCCTTTTTCTTTATACTCTTTTCCATCTTCATCTTCATTTGTTGTACTTGTAAACACATACTCACAAATATTGTTAGAAACAAAATTTTGAGTCTCAATGGACTCATTTTCTTCATCTTTTTCCTCTTCCTTGGATGGATTTGGCTCTTCCATCATCTTGATGAATTATTTTATCTTTCTTCTCAATTGTTGCCTCTTTCTTCTTTCCACAATTTCCTTTATTGACCACTTGACAATTTTGTGAATGGTGATGTTCCAACTCCACACACCTGTTACTATACTTTGTATTATTTCTTCAAATGTTTTTTGCATTTGTTCCAAATCATGTCTCATCATTTCTATCTCTTTTTGAATATTTATTTAATTTACTTTTGCATCTTTCTTTTTCATCTCACTCCTTTCTCTTCTCATCTCTTGTTGCTTGCTTGAAAACTTCTTACTCTTCAGGTCTTCATGGATTATTCTCCTCAATATTTCCATTCTTTTGGTATCCCAATACCTTCACACACATAACTATCCTCTACCTAATAGGATTTTGGAAGATGCACTCTCCAAGACCTCTTCTACCCACTTCCTCTTAGTGGAAGAAATCTACACACCTTCATCACTATTTGAGGATATAAGTCACCGACTCTCTTTCATACATGCAACAAAAAAAATTCACAACTCTCTTATCCTGGTGCATACCTTGCACTCTCAGGGTCTTCTATATCTAATACCAAAATGATGCAGAGGAAGAACTTGCAACAAGACTAACTTGATACATTCAAACATGGCTTCAATACAAATGATGTAAAAGTGCTACTTTGTTCATCTTTGGTAACTTGCTCACAAGCCTAATGGCGCACCACCAAGGAAAAAAACAAAAATACAGCATGTAACATGATGTTTTAGACTTTTTAATACCTCCAACAATATACCACCATGATTTCCCATCTAACCTTCATCACACAGTGCATAGATTTCATCAATCCCTCATTGAACTTGGGTTTTTAACTATTTTTAAACAAATGCAAGCAAAGTGACATTAATAACTCCATGAAATTTGAAAACTATGAAATATACTTTAAAGGGTTTTTAGATATGATCAAAATAGAAATTTTCACCAAATTTTATGAAATTTCAATAGATTAATAAAAGGTTATGCAATTATTTCATCTATTGGAAACCTTAGGCTAGCCACAAACCTGCTCACACAAAAAATGGCATAACTCTTCAAAACTCAATCAAATTTGCTAAAAAAAAAGCATATGAAACTAGAATCATGCCTTCAACTTTTAGAATTGGTTTCAAGCCTGTAGTATACCATACATGGATTTACTAGCATATTTTCAGACTACAAATTATGGAAAACATTGTTAGATTAGGGAAGCCTTCACCAAAATGGCCATATCTTACACAAAACTCAATGAAATTCAATGCCACAAAAACCAAAAGAAAGAGGATTCACATTCCCACACATTACAAATAGTTTTAGATCATTAAATGAGTCGTACAAGTCATACAAGAAAGAAGAACATATTGGAATGTTAGAAAAACTCAGAAAAAAGCTTGCTTCATTAACTCAAAAACATAAATATTAATTCTCCAATCCACCATTCAAATTTTTAAGGTATATTTATGCATTTACAATCAATCCCAATGTTTTGTAACCATTTCTTGCTTGGATATAACCATTTTCTTTATTTTTTCCACCTTGCTAATGTTGCATGACAACTTTTTAGCAACTTTTAACAATATTAGTAACTTTTCCCATTTTAAAACCAACTACCCAATAGACACATCAAAAATGGCTTTATTAAACATAAACGCACACCAATAGCCCAAAAACCAAAAATGACATAAAGACTTGATTATGAGGTCTTAGTGACCCTGCACCAATACTATCCATAGTAGAAATCTTATATGCACCTCATCCGCAATCTTCAATGATGTTGTATGCTCATAACCAATTTAGGATAAAAATTCCTTTTTCTCCTAGTGCAACATTCACATTGTGTTGATTTTAGAAATAGCACCAAGTCACCAATTTTAAATAAATTTTTTATATCTCCTTCACTTTATTTGCACTAAATATCTCTATAATAAGCTTGCATATTTTTTAGTGTGTATGTGTTATTTATTGAGAATCTCAAGTTGTTGAAATTGTTGTTCTTTATAAGAAGTATCATCCAGAATGTCATTGAGAGAAATTTGCAATGATAGAATTTATAAATCCAAAGACATGACAACATCAGCACCATACACAAGGTTATATGGAATATTACCCATGGTCATACAAACACTTACACGATAGGCCCACAATGTATAAGAGAGTTTAGTATGCCAATATTTACCATGTTTTTTAATAGTTTTGCAAAAAACTTGCTTGATTATTTTGGTAGATTCTTCCACTTTCCTTTACATTGTGGATGATATGGTGTAGAAAAATCATGTTGTATAGGAAATTTTTCAAGGAACTTCCTCACCTCTTTATTTTTAAATGATCTACCATTGTTTGAAACTAAAGTATAAGGAAGACAAAATATTGATATAATGTTATCAAATATAAATCGATAAATGAATTCAATTTTCATGGAGTAAAGTGGGATTGCTTCAACTCATTTCATGAGGTAATTTGTATTTGTAATGATAAAATAATCTCCTTGAGATGGAGGAAATTTTTTACCAATAAGATCCAAGTGCCACACAAAAAATGGTCAAATAGAAAATCGGACACAAAGTTCATGGGCAGGAGAATGAACCAATTTATTATGTTGTTGACATTTAGGACATTTCTTAACAAAGGAAAAATAATCTTGCTCCATTTTTTCCAATAATATCCAAATACAGATTAACTTTTGAACCAAATATTGACCTCCAAAATGTCCTCTATA